>CAWUFW010022342.1:0-97760 GCA_963921515.1 Calotriton arnoldi | reverse complement strand
TACACTACCCCTTACACTACACAAACACCACTGCACTACCCTAAACCCTAAAACACTACCCCCAGTGTGACCCCCTACACTACCCAAACACCACTGCACTACCCTAAACCCTAAATCACTACCCCCAGCACTACGCCCTACACTACCCAAACACCACTGCACTACCCTAAACCCTAAAACGATACCCCCAGCACGACCCCCCACACTACACAAACACCACTGCACTACCCTAAACCCTAAAACACTACCCCCAGCATGACCCACTACACTACCAAACACCACTGCACTACCCTAAACCCTAAAACACTACCACCAACACGACCCCCTACACTACACAAACACCACTGCACTACCATAACCCCTAAAACACTATCCCCAGCACGACCCCCTAAACTACCCAAACACCACTGCACTACCCTAAACCCTAAAGCACTACACCAGCACGATTCCCGACACTACCCAAACACCACTGCACTACCCAAAACCCTAAATCTATCCCCATCATGACCCCCTACACTACACAAACACCACTGCACTACCCTAAATGCTAAAACACTACCCCAGCACGACCCCCTACACTACACAAACACCAATGCACTACCCTTAACCCTAAAACACTACCCCCAGCATGACCCCCTACACTACACAAACAACACTGCACTACCCTAAACCCTAAAACACTACCCCCTGCACGACCCCCTACACTTCACAAATACCACTGCACTACCCTAAAACCTAAAACACTACCCTAAGCACGATCCCCTACACTACCCAAACACCACTGCACTACCCTAAACCCTAAAACACTACCCCCAGCAGTACCCCCTACACTACCCAAACACCACTGCACTACCCTAAACCCTAAAACTCTGCCCCCAGCATGACCCCCTACACTACACAAACACCGCTGCACTACCCTAAACCCTAAAACACTACCCCCTACACTACACAAACACCGCTGCACTACACTAAACCCTTAAACACTACCCCCAGTACGACTCCCTACACTACCCAAACACCACTGCACTACCCTAAACCCTAAAACACTACCCCCAGCATGACCCCCTACACTACACAAACACCACTGCACTACCCTAAGCCCTAAATCTACCCCCAGCATGACCCCCCTTCACTACACAAACACCACTGCACTACCCTAAACCCTAAAACACTACCCCCAGCACGACCCACAACACTACACAAACACCACTGCACTACCCTAAACCTTAAAACACTACCCCCAGCATGACCACCTATACTACACAAACACCACTGCACTACCCTAAACCCTAATACACTACCCCCTACACTACACAAACACCACTGCACTACCCTAAACCCTAAAACACTGCCCCCAGCACGACCCCCTACACTACACAAACACCACTGCACTACCCTAAACCCTAAAACACTACCCCCAGCACGATCCCCTACACTACCCAAACCCCACTGCACTACCCTAAACCCTAAAACACTACCCCCAGCAGTACCCACTACACTACCCAAACACCACTGCACTACCCTAAACCCTAAAACTCTGCCCCCAGCATGACCCCCTACACTACACAAACACCGCTGCACTACCCTAAACCCTAAAACACTACCCCCTACACTACACAAACACCACTGCACTACACTAAACCCTTAAACACTACCCCCAGTACAACCCCCTACACTACCCAAACACCGCTGCACTACCCTAAACCCTAAAACACTACCCCCAGCATGACCCCCTACACTACACAAACACCATTGCACTACTCTAAACCCTAAAACACTACCCCAAGCACAACCCCCTACACTACCCAAACACCACTGCACTACCCTAAACCCTAAAACACTACCCCCAGCAGTACCCCCTACACTACCCAAACACCACTGCCCTACCCTAAACGCTAAAACACTACCCCCAGCATGACCCCCTACACTACCCAAACACCACTGCACTACCCTAAGCCCTTAAACACTACCCCCAGTATGACCCCCTACACTACCCAAACACCACTGCACTACCCTAAACCCTAAAACACTACCACCAGCACGACCCCCTACACAACACAAACACCACTGCACTACCTTAAGCCCTAAATCTACCCCAGCACGACCCCCCTTCACTACACAAACACCACTGCACTACCTTAAACCCAAAAACACTACCCCCAGCAGTACCCCCTACACTACCCAAACACCACTGCCCTACCCCAAACTCTAAAACACTACCCCCAGCATGACCCCCTACACTACCCAAACACCACTGCACTACCCTAAGCCCTTAAACACTACCCCCAGTATGACCCCCTACACTACCCAAACACCACTGCACTACCCTAAACCCTAAAACACTACCACCAGCACGACCCCCTACACTACACAAACACCACTGCACTACCCTAAGCCCTAAATCTACCCCCAGCACGACCCCCCTTCACTACACAAACACCACTGCACTACCCTAAACCCTAAAACACTACCCCCAGCATGACCCACAACACTACACAAACACCACTGCACTACCCTAAATCCTAAAACACGACCCCCAGCAGACCCCCTACACTACCCAAACACCACTGCACTACCCTAAACCCTAAAACACGACCCCCTACACTACACAAACACCACTGCACTATCCTAAACCTTAAAACACTACCCCCAGCATGACCACCTACACTACAAAAACACCACTGCACTACCCAAAACCCTAATACACTACCCCTTACACTACACAAACACCACTGCACTACCCTAAACCCTAAAACACTACCCCCAGTGTGACCCCCTACACTACCCAAACACCACTGCACTACCCTAAACCCTAAATCACTACCCCCAGCACTACGCCCTACACTACCCAAACACCACTGCACTACCCTAAACCCTAAAACGATACCCCCAGCACGACCCCCCACACTACACAAACACCACTGCACTACCCTAAACCCTAAAACACTACCCCCAGCATGACCCACTACACTACCAAACACCACTGCACTACCCTAAACCCTAAAACACTACCACCAACACGACCCCCTACACTACACAAACACCACTGCACTACCATAACCCCTAAAACACTATCCCCAGCACGACCCCCTAAACTACCCAAACACCACTGCACTACCCTAAACCCTAAAGCACTACACCAGCACGATTCCCGACACTACCCAAACACCACTGCACTACCCAAAACCCTAAATCTATCCCCATCATGACCCCCTACACTACACAAACACCACTGCACTACCCTAAATGCTAAAACACTACCCCAGCACGACCCCTACACTACACAAACACCAATGCACTACCCTTAACCCTAAAACACTACCCCCAGCACGACCCCCTACACTACACAAACAACACTGCACTACCCTAAACCCTAAAACACTACCCCCTGCACGACCCCCTACACTTCACAAATACCACTGCACTACCCTAAAACCTAAAACACTACCCTAAGCACGATCCCCTACACTACCCAAACACCACTGCACTACCCTAAACCCTAAAACACTACCCCCAGCAGTACCCCCTACACTACCCAAACACCACTGCACTACCCTAAACCCTAAAACTCTGCCCCCAGCATGACCCCCTACACTACACAAACACCGCTGCACTACCCTAAACCCTAAAACACTACCCCCTACACTACACAAACACCGCTGCACTACACTAAACCCTTAAACACTACCCCCAGTACGACTCCCTACACTACCCAAACACCACTGCACTACCCTAAACCCTAAAACACTACCCCCAGCATGACCCCCTACACTACACAAACACCACTGCACTACCCTAAGCCCTAAATCTACCCCCAGCATGACCCCCTACACTACACAAACACCACTGCACTACCCTAAACCCTAAAACACTACCCCCAGCACGACCCACAACACTACACAAACACCACTGCACTACCCTAAACCTTAAAACACTACCCCCAGCATGACCACCTATACTACACAAACACCACTGCACTACCCTAAACCCTAATACACTACCCCCTACACTACACAAACACCACTGCACTACCCTAAACCCTAAAACACTGCCCCCAGCACGACCCCCTACACTACACAAACACCACTGCACTACCCTAAACCCTAAAACACTACCCCCAGCACGATCCCCTACACTACCCAAACCCCACTGCACTACCCTAAACCCTAAAACACTACCCCCAGCAGTACCCACTACACTACCCAAACACCACTGCACTACCCTAAACCCTAAAACTCTGCCCCCAGCATGACCCCCTACACTACACAAACACCGCTGCACTACCCTAAACCCTAAAACACTACCCCCTACACTACACAAACACCACTGCACTACACTAAACCCTTAAACACTACCCCCAGTACAACCCCCTACACTACCCAAACACCGCTGCACTACCCTAAACCCTAAAACACTACCCCCAGCATGACCCCCTACACTACACAAACACCATTGCACTACTCTAAACCCTAAAACACTACCCCAAGCACAACCCCCTACACTACCCAAACACCACTGCACTACCCTAAACCCTAAAACACTACCCCCAGCAGTACCCCCTACACTACCCAAACACCACTGCCCTACCCCAAACGCTAAAACACTACCCCCAGCATGACCCCCTACACTACCCAAACACCACTGCACTACCCTAAGCCCTTAAACACTACCCCCAGTATGACCCCCTACACTACCCAAACACCACTGCACTACCCTAAACCCTAAAACACTACCACCAGCACGACCCCCTACACTACACAAACACCACTGCACTACCTTAAGCCCTAAATCTACCCCAGCACGACCCCCCTTCACTACACAAACACCACTGCACTACCTTAAACCCAAAAACACTACCCCCAGCATGACCCACAACACTACACAAACAGCACTGCACTACCCTAAATCCTAAAACACGACCCCCAGCAGACCCCCTACACTACCCAAACACCACTGCACTACCCTAAACCCTAAAACACGACCCCCTACACTACACAAACACCACTGCACTATCCTAAACCTTAAAACACTACCCCCAGCATGACCACCTACACTACAAAAACACCACTGCACTACCCAAAACCCTAATACACTCACCCCCTACACTACACAAACACCACTGCACTACCCTAAACCCTAAAACACTACCCCCAGTGTGACCCCCTACACTACCCAAACACCACTGCACTACCCTAAACCCTAAATCACTACCCCCAGCACTACGCCCTACACTACCCAAACACCACTGCACTACCCTAAACCCTAAAACGATACCCCCAGCACGACCCCCCACACTACACAAACACCACTGCACTACCCTAAACCCTAAAACACTACCCCCAGCATGACCCACTACACTACCAAACACCACTGCACTACCCTAAACCCTAAAACACTACCACCAACACGACCCCTACACTACACAAACACCACTGCACTACCATAACCCCTAAAACACTATCCCCAGCACGACCCCTAAACTACCCAAACACCACTGCACTACCCTAAACCCTAAAGCACTACACCAGCACGATTCCCGACACTACCCAAACACCACTGCACTACCCAAAACCCTAAATCTATCTCCGTCACGACCCCCTACACTACACAAACACCACTGCACTACCCTAAATGCTAAAACACTACCCCAGCACGACCCCCTACACTACACAAACACCACTGCACTACCCTAAACCCTAAATCACTACCCCCAGCACGACCCCCTACACTATACAAACACCACTGCACTACCCTAAACCCTAAAACACTACCCCCAGCATGACCCCCTACACTACACAAACACCACTGCCCTACCCTAAACCCTAAAACACTACCTCCAGCAGGACCCCCTACACTACCCAAACACCACTGCACTACCCTAAACCCTAATACACTACCCCCAGCATGACCCCCTACACTACACAAACACCGCTGCACTACCCTAAACCCTAAAACACTACCCCCTACACTACACAAACACCGCTGCACTACACTAAACCCTTAAACACTACCCCCAGTACGACTCCCTACACTACCCAAACACCACTGCACTACCCTAAACCCTAAAACACAAACCCCAGCACGACCCCCTACACTACACAAACACCACTGCACTACCCTAATCCCTAAATCTACCCCCAGCATGACCCACTTCACTACACAAACACCACTGCACTACCCTAAACCCTAAAACACTACCCCCAGCACGATCCCCTACACTACACAAACACCACTGCACTACCCTAAACCTTAAAACACTACCCCCAGCATGACCACCTATACTACACAAACACCACTGCACTACCCTAAACCCTAATACACTACCCCCTACACTACACAAACACCACTGCACTACCTAATCCCTAAAACACTGCCCCCAGCACGACCCCCTACACTACATAAACACCACTGCACTACCCTAAACCCTAAAACACTACCCCAGCACGATCCCCTACACTACCCAAACCCCACTGCACTACCCTAAACCCTAAAACACTACCCCCAGTAGTACCCACTACCCTACCCAAACACCACTGCACTACCCTAAACCCTAAAACTCTGCCCCCAGCATGACCCCCTACACTACACAAACACTGCTGCACTACCCTAAACCCTAAAACACTACCCCCTACACTACCCATACACCACTGCACTACCCTAAACCCTAAAACACTACCCCCAGTACAACCCCCTACACTACCCAAACACCACTGCACTACCCTAAACCCTAAAACACTACCCCCAGCACTACCCCCTACACTACACAAACTCCACTGCACTACCCTAAGCCCTAAATCTACCCCAGCATGACCCCCTACACTACACAAACACCACTGCACTACCCTAAACCCTAAAACACTACCCCCAGCACGACCCCCTACACTACACAAACACCACTGCACTACCCTAAACCCTAAAACACTACTCCCAGCACGACCCCCTACACTACACAAACACCACTGCACTACCCTAAACCCTAAAACACTACCACCAGCACGACCCCCTACACTACACAAACACCACTGCACTACCCTAAGCCCTAAATCTACCCCCAGCACGACCCCCTTCACTACACAAACACCACTGCACTACCTTAAACCCAAAAACACTACCCCCAGCATGACCCACAACACTACACAAACACCACTGCACTACCCTAAATCCTAAAACATGACCCCCAGCAGACCCCCTACACTACCCAAACACCACTGCACTACCCTAAACCCTAAAACACGACCCCCTACACTACACAAACACCACTGCACTATCCTAAACCTTAAAACACTACCCCCAGCATGACCACCTACACTACAAAAACACCACTGCACTACCCAAAACCCTAATACACTACCCCCTACACTACACAAACACCACTGCACTACCCTAAACCCTAAAACACTATCCCCAGTGTGACCCCCTACACTACCCAAACACCACTGCACTACCCTAAACCCTAAATCACTACCCCCAGCACTACGCCCTGCACTACCCAAACACCACTGCACTACCCTAAACCCTAAAACGATACCCCCAGCACGACCCCCCACACTACACAAACACCACTGCACTACCCTAAACCCTAAAACACTACCCCCAGCATGACCCACTACACTACCAAACACCACTGCACTACCCTAAACCCTAAAACACTACCACCAACACGACCCCCTACACTACACAAACACCACTGCACTACCATAACCCCTAAAACACTATCCCCAGCACGACCCCCTAAACTACCCAAACACCACTGCACTACCCTAAACCCTAAAGCACTACACCAGCACGATTCCCGACACTACCCAAACACCACTGCACTACCCAAAACCCTAAATCTATCTCCGTCACGACCCCCTACACTACACAAACACCACTGCACTACCCTAAATGCTAAAACACTACCCCAGCACGACCCCCTACACTACACAAACACCACTGCACTACCCTAAACCCTAAATCACTACCCCCAGCACGACCCCCTACACTATACAAACACCACTGCACTACCCTAAACCCTAAAACACTACCCCCAGCATGACCCCCTACACTACACAAACACCACTGCCCTACCCTAAACCCTAAAACACTACCTCCAGCAGGACCCCCTACACTACCCAAACACCACTGCACTACCCTAAACCCTAATACACTACCCCCAGCATGACCCCCTACACTACACAAACACCGCTGCACTACCCTAAACCCTAAAACACTACCCCCTACACTACACAAACACCGCTGCACTACACTAAACCCTTAAACACTACCCCCAGTACGACTCCCTACACTACCCAAACACCACTGCACTACCCTAAACCCTAAAACACTACCCCCAGCACGACCCCCTACACTACACAAACACCACTGCACTACCCTAAGCCCTAAATCTACCCCCAGCATGACCCCCCTTCACTACACAAACACCACTGCACTACCCTAAACCCTAAAACACTACCCCCAGCACGACCCACAACACTACACAAACACCACTGCACTACCCTAAACCTTAAAACACTACCCCCAGCATGACCACCTATACTACACAAACACCACTGCACTACCCTAAACCCTAATACACTACCCCCTACACTACACAAACACCACTGCACTACCCTAATCCCTAAAACACTGCCCCCAGCACGACCCCCTACACTACATAAACACCACTGCACTACCCTAAACCCTAAAACACTACCCCAGCACGATCCCCTACACTACCCAAACCCCACTGCACTACCCTAAACCCTAAAACACTACCCCCAGTAGTACCCACTACACTACCCAAACACCACTGCACTACCCTAAACCCTAAAACTCTGCCCCCAGCATGACCCCCTACACTACACAAACACCGCTGCACTACCCTAAACCCTAAAACACTACCCCCTACACTACACAAACACCACTGCACTACACTAAACCCTTAAACACTACCCCCAGTACAACCCCCTACACTACCCAAACACCACTGCACTACCCTAAACCCTAAAACACTACCCCCAGCATGACCCCCTACACTACACAAACACCACTGCACTACCCTAAGCCCTAAATCTACCCCAGCATGACCCCCCTACACTACACAAACACCACTGCACTACCCTAAACCCTAAAACACTACCCCCAGCACGACCCCCTACACTACACAAACACCACTGCACTACCCTAAACCCTAAAACACTACTCCCAGCACGACCCCCTACACTACACAAACACCACTGCACTCCCCTAAACACTAAAACACTACCCCCAGCAGTACCCCCTACACTACCCAAACAAAACTGCACTACCCTAAACCCTAAAACTCTGCCCCCAGCATGACCCCCTACACTACACAAACACCGCTGCACTACCCTAAACCCTAAAACCCTACCCCCTACACTACACAAACACCACTGCACTACACTAAACCCTAAAACACTACCCCCAGCATGACCCCCTACACTACACAAACACCACTGCACTACTCTAAACCCTAAAACACTACCCCCAGCACAACCCCCTACACTACCCAAACACCACTGCACTACCCTAAACCCTAAAACACTACCCCCAGCAGTACCCCCTACACTACCCAAACACCACTGCCCTACCCCAAACTCTAAAACACTACCCCCAGCATGACCCCCTACACTACCCAAACACCACTGCACTACCCTAAGCCCTTAAACACTACCCCCAGTATGACCCCCTACACTACCCAAACACCACTGCACTACCCTAAACCCTAAAACACTACCACCAGCACGACCCCCTACACTACACAAACACCACTGCACTACCCTAAGCCCTAAATCTACCCCCAGCACGACCCCCCTTCACTACACAAACACCACTGCACTACCCTAAACCCTAAAACACTACCCCCAGCACGACCCCCTACACTACCCAAACACCACTGCACTACCCTAAACCCTAAAACACGACCCCCTACACTACACAAACACCACTGCACTATCCTAAACCTTAAAACACTACCCCCAGCATGACCACCTACACTACACAAACACCACTGCACTACCCTAAACCTTTATACACTACCCCCTACACTACACAAACACCACTGCACTACCCTAAACCCTAAAACACTACCCCCAGTGTGACCCCCTACACTACCCAAACACCACTGCACTACCCTAAACCCTAAATCACTACCCCCAGCACTACCCCCTACACTACCCAAACACCACTGCACTACCCTAAACCCTAAAACACTACCCCCAGCACGACCCCCCACACTACACAAACACCACTGCACTACCCTAAACCCTAAAACACTACCCCCAGCATGACCCACTACACTACCAAACACCACTGCACTACCCTAAACCCTAAAACACTACCACCAACACGACCCCCTACACTACACAAACACCACTGCACTACCATAACCCCTAAAACACTATCCCCAGCACGACCCCCTAAACTACCCAAACACCACTGCACTACCCTAAACCCTAAAGCACTACCCCAGCACGATTCCCGACACTACCCAAACACCACTGCACTACCCAAAACCCTAAATCTATCCCCAGCATGACCCCCTACACTACACAAACACCACTGCACTACCCTAAATGCTAAAACACTACCCCAGCACGACCCCCTACACTACACAAACACCACTGCACTACCCTAAACCCTAAATCACTACCCCCAGCATGACCCCCTACACTATACAAACACCACTGCACTACCCTAAACCCTAAAACACTACCCCCAACATGACCCCCTACACTACCCAAACACCACTGCACTACCCTAAACCCTAAAACACTACCCCCAGCACGACCCCCACACTACACAAACACCACTGCACTACCCTAAACCCTAAAACACTACCCCCAGCACGACCCCCTACACTACACAAACACCACTGCACTACCCTAAACCCTAAAACACTACCCCCAGCACTACCCCCTACACTACACAAACACCACTGCACTACCCTAAACCCTAAAACACTATCCCCAGCACTACCCCTACACTACCCAAACACCACTGCACTACCCTAAACCCTAAAACACTACCCCCAGCATGACCCCCTACACTACACAAACACCACTGCACTACCCTAAACCCTAATACACTACCCCCAGCACGACCCCCTACACTACCCAAACACCTCTGCACTACCCTAAATCCTAGAAAAGTAACCTCCACCCCATGCCCAATCCCCCTTACCTCTCACTCCTCATGGTTCCTCTCTCCTCGTGGTTCCTGCTTCACGTCATCTCTGAGGGGTGGTGCACGTCGTTGTGAGGAAACGGAACAGCCTCTGTTTCCTTACAACGACGTGGATCGTCTACATTTTTTTAGAACGCATGGTCATTTACCATACATACCTTTACAATGAAATTCGTTGTAAAGGCATGTGTGGTAAATGACCATGTGTTCTAAAAAATGCGTAGTTATGACTCTCGCGATGTACAACGCATGCGTGGTAATGCATGCATTGTAATGGTATCGAAAAAGTAAAAAAGTCTTTGTAATGGCTGTTTACTGATTGAAGCTGGCCCCTGTTCTTCAGTGAGTTTGTTGATTTTATAAATTAGGAGGAAGGAATGTGTTTTTTTTACCGAAAAGTGCATTCTCAGCTGTTGTATTGTAAAGTGTCCGCGTGGCCTGGTTTCACTTGCGGTGAGAGAGTGGAAGAGTCTGTTTGGATCTAAAGGAGTTATGTTGTTGGACAGGGCCGGCGCGACACGTCATCAGAAAACACAGCTAATGGAAAGCGTCCTCTCCGAAATGTGGAGCAGTGCCATGAGAGGTCAACAAGTGTGCCTCCCACCGCAGTATGACCGTACCACATGACCCATGTGCCGCCTCCAGGGTACGGAAGGCAGAAGTGGCATCCATCGCAGGTCCTCTTGAAGACCATTGTCACTAATTCTACATTTTGGAACTAGGGCATTTTAACCTCGTTGTTCCTGCCAGATACAAAGAGAAGATCATGTGTTATTGAATGCCCTTGTTACCTTTTTTGTGGGTAGTGGTGCTTGTCACTTCGCTGCCCCGCCAGTGCACACGACTGGGCTCCCCACCTCGTGTGCCATCTGCAGGGCCTCTAACCCTCGGATACTGGTTTCGGTTTCTGGAGTGGCAACATAAACAGTTGCTCCCAAAGGACTAGCCTGAACACTTAGGTGAATATCCACTGCGCCAGCATTCCGTGGAAATTCTTTCCTAGCTCTCCCACGTCGACAAGGACGTCATAATAGCACGGCTCCACTCACGACACCGTATGACGTCATCGGAGCCATAAGAGGACCTCGTCGGCGTGCTGACGTCAGTTCCACCCATTTTTTCCGTGCCACTGAGGCAAACAGGCGGACCGACACATTTTCACATGTATACATAGTATACTAAATATATATATATGTATACAAATGCATAACCAATAAAGGCATAAAGAAATAGCAACAGATCAAGCATTTCTCACTATTAAAACATAAGCATGATTAAGACATATTAAAAACATTCATGCCAAACAGTAAAAGCATCTTTTGGTAGAAACAGGTGGACAACGGGGAGGCAGGTGGGACAGTGAGGAATCCACAGGCAGATACTGTATCCACCAGAAAAGCGCTACCAAAGGTAAGTAACTTGTTCTTCTGATGGATACTTCTGCCTGTGGATTCCTCACCTTTTGAATAGAATCCCCAAGCCGTATCCTCACCCGGAGGAGGGTGTCCACCTGACTAGACCAAAAAATCTTGCAAAACAGATCGAGCAACAGGGCCATCCCTCCTAACCTCCGAATCCAATAATAATCGAATAATTTTTCTTCAAAATTATATTGAAAATAATACTTTAAAAATACTTTTATTAATAAATTTAGACAAACACTTAAAGTAAAACTTTTATTTATAATGAATTTAAAGATATTTTATACTTTACAAATTACGCCTAAGTCGCGACCCTAGCGCGACTTTTCAAAATGGCTACCGGAATGCGCGCAGCCATTGTGTAGGGTGCGCAAAGGGTGCTCAACTTCTGTATAATATATAAAAAAAAAAAGAATGAATATAGTTTTCCTAACTAAAAATGATTCACAATTTTTTTTAAATATATATATATATATATGTAAATATATATAGAAAATAAAAAAACATAGGATTGAGGTACATTAGACTTACAAATTTTCATTTAAATAACCTTTGAAATTCACTGAAAAAACCATACATTTCAGGCACGTTATAGTTAGAAATAAGCATTTAAGAAACCATAGAAATTCACTGAAAAAACCATAGGTTTCAGACACGTTATAGTTAGAAATTAGCATTTAAAAAACCTTTGAAATTCACTGAAAAAACCATAGGTTTCAGGTACGTTATAGTTAGAAATTAGCATTTAAAAAATCTTTGAAATTCACTGAAAAAACATAGGTTTCAGGCACGTTATAGTTAGAAATTAGCATTTAAAAACCTTAGAAATTCACTGAAAAACCATAGGTTTTAGGGAAAGTTATAGTTAGTTGGACATTTCACTCGTACAAAACCAGAGAAATTCCCCCGTTATAGTTAGTTTAGCTAACTATAACTCGCGCCCCGCAATGCACTGCTGATGACGTCACATATTACATCACTCATGACATGGTCAGTGACATCACTGATGACATCTCAAATGACATCACTGATGACATCACTGATGACATCATCCATGTGATAATTTGATGCATCTTCTCACACACTAATATAACCTTTGATACACCCACTCTAAATTACAGACTGCCATTCTCAAAACCATAGACACTCCAACACCAATAACTACATACCCACTCACTGATTCTTAGGTCTACACACATATCCACTCACTCACCCGTACAGTCACTCATACTTACGGTCACTCAGTACAGGACTATCATATGCACTCATACACCTATATAGACACTCACACACCACCACTCATCCATAGAGGTACTCACACACCTAGTCAGTCATGCAAATAATTAATCACACTGCCATTTACTCACCTATACA
Organism: Calotriton arnoldi; assembly: GCA_963921515.1. NCBI lineage: Eukaryota > Metazoa > Chordata > Amphibia > Caudata > Salamandridae > Calotriton > Calotriton arnoldi. The sequence goes on along the minus strand of CAWUFW010022342.1, from coordinate 83,778 downwards.
GTTATGCACACACCAGCTCACTTACTCATACAAATACTAGCACATTCTTACGCTCTTATACAATCACTGATACAAGCACACACTCATCCATACAGCCACTCTCACAATCACACACTCTCACTTATAGCCATTTATATACTCCAACACACATATATACTGCCTTTCACATATGTAGTTACTCACACATGTACCACTGAGATATACATTCACTCACTAACACACCCATACACACACTCACTATGGCACCTCCAAACTCTGGAACACCCTTCCAATGGAACTCAGGAATGCTAGCTCCTTAGTGAGTTTTAGGAAAAAGTTAAAGACCTGGTTATTTCAGGTCTAGATGCTAAATGTGCTCACTGTGGTTTTCAGCGCCAAGACACCTCCGGGTATTCGTGCGCTTTTATAAATTTCATTAACATTAACATTTTATAAATTTCATTAACATACAGTCCATCACAGATGCACTCTTGAAACCATACACCCAGTGAATCACCCACTCACACATCTATGCACAGAGTCACACACACCCCACCCACACAAACACTCAGGCACCCATACAGATACTCAGACAACCAATCAATAACCCATATACACACTCATGTAGCTATTCACAAACCCATGCAGCTGCTTAACACCAACAGACAGATGGATACAGACATTCACACAGTTTAGTCACTAACCCATGCATTCAGTAAGATACATGTAATCACTCACTTATAGAGTCAGTCACGCACCTACTAAATCATCCATTCAGACACTTATACACCCACTCATTCTTCAATACGCCTTTCCCTATATATATTAAACATATTTAAACTTTACAGAAACACACAGTCACTGGAAGATGTCATCAGTGATGTCATCAGTGATGTCATTTGAGATGTCATCAGTGATGTCATCAGTGATGTCACTGACCATGTCATGAGTGATGTAATATGTGACGTCATCAGCAGTGCATTGTGGGGGCGTGAGTTATAGTTAGCTGAACTAACTATAACGGAGGAATTTCTCTGGTTTTGTACGAGTGAAATGTCCAACTAACTATAACTTTCCCTAAAACCTATGGTTTTTTCAGTGAATTTCTAAGGTTTTTTAAATGCTAATTTCTAACTATAACATGCCTGAAACCTATGTTTATTTCAGTCTATATATATATATATATATAACCTACTGGCAGTCGCCAGTAGGTAGTTATAGTTAGGGCCTTGTTTCTATTTAAAAAGCATTTTTTCTTTTGCCAATATCTTTGGCGCAGTTTGGCGAATCTTCACAAAATTTTCAAAACTAATGGGGCGCTCCCGTCAGCTCCTGTTTTGAAAGCCTTGGGGTGACTCAATGAATGGGGGCTGAGAAAAAAGGGGGGTCCCAAAATTAATTTTCTCCATGTTAATTTCCATAGGAAAGTCGCAGCTACAGCCCGAACTGCTGAACGGATTTACATCAAATTTGGCAGAAACATAGCTCTTGCTCCAGAGTGCTCTCTTTGCTTTAAATGGTGTAAATCCATTTTGTAGTTCCTGAGAAATGCATATATAAAAAAATATTAGTATCTGGTGACCACAGTGGATTTGCGAACCCTCCCCATCACGAGCTGGCTTCTGATTGCCTGCCAACACTTCAAGCCAGGAAGTGTTGGCATCCATCTTGTGACTCGGTTGAACAGAGTCACAAGAAAAAATGTTTAAAAAAAGAAACGGGGGCAGTGTAGAAACACCTTAGGCCTGCTCACGGGGTCCCAAAAAAGTATTTTTTTAAATTTTCGGTGGAATTTGCGTAGGGTGCGTTAATCCCGCTGAAAATGTTTTTAAAAAATGAAGCGTGGTCTCCCGCGCTTTGTTTCTTTTAAGCCCCCGGGTGGGCCAGGTCCCGGGGCAATCCTTAGTTATGTTGTGGGGGCCTGCGAGGGCCCCCGCAGCCCCAGGGACCGCCACCCCCAGGGCTATGGTAATGATTTGTGGGGGGCCATGCAGACCCCCACCTCCTTGGGGCTTTTTTAAAAAATACAAATGTGTGGGGGGCTCCTGCCCCCCCAAGCAGCCCCACGGACTGCCTCCTCCCCCCAGGCTCTAATATATAAATACGGGGGGGCCTTATGCCCCCCTTCAGCCCCGGGGACCACCACCTCCCCGGGGCTTTTTTTACAATTAATATTGTGTGGGAGGGCTCCTGCCCCAACACACTGCCCCGGGGATCACCATCACCCCGGGGCATTTTTTAATTAACTTACGGGGGTCTGTAGCAGACCCCTGGCCCCGGGGACCACCACCTCACTGGGACATGTTTGCAGCTCCCTTTGTCCAAAAGCAATGCTGGCTCCCACAGGAGGTGGGGAGCCGGCTGGGACCATGGTGGCATTGGGGCTCCCCCTGCGGTCCCCAACTTGAGGTCATGCCCCAGGAGATGGGGTCCCTGGGGCCAGAAATGGCCCGGGAGGGCGGCCACTCACCCGCTCCCTTTTATTATTAAAAGACAAATGGCTGGGCCCTGGGGGATGGAGTCCCTGGGGCCAAAATCAGCCTGGGGAGGGGGGCCACATGGCCCCCTCTTTTAAAAAAAATATAAATTAAAAAATGGCCAAGCCCTGGGGGATGGTATTGCGGGGCTGAAAATGTCCTCAGGAGGGGGGCTGCGTGGCCCCCTCCTTTAAATTTAGTTTTTTTAAAAATAATAGAAGTGGCCATGGCCCGGGGGTTGGGGTTCCCGGGCTGAAATCAGCCTGGGGAGGGGGGCCTCGCACCACCCTCCCTTTTCCAATTTTTTTTTTTAAATGGCTCAAGCCCCGGGGGATGGGGTCCCCGGGGCCCAAAAGGCTCAAGGAAAGGGGGCCACAAAGCACCCTTCCTAAAATAAAAAAAGAAACCGGACTCACCCCCTCCCTGTACCACTCTGCAAACGCACCACCTGGCTCGCTCTGCATTGGGGGATGAAGTCCACTTCACTGGTGAGGGTCCTTAGGGGCCAACTAGCCCACCAGGTACCTCCAGTAAGCCCCACACAGTGGGATTGCAGAGAGGTGGTCCGAGGCTATGCCCTTTTTTACAACACTCTGCAAACGCGCCTCTTGGCCCACTGCTGGTGGGGCGATGAGGTCCCATTGTGTCCTGAGCAGGCCTGGGCATTGTTCATGGAGTTTTGCTACGCAGAACTCCGCGAAGTGACTAAAAAAACTCTGCGAAGTTCCACAAGTGGTGGAGTGCAGTGTGAACTGCTGTTCACGCTGGTTTTTTTGCCGGTCGGGTACCGTTCGCGAGCGCAAGCAGAGAAAAAACTTGCTGCACTACGCGGAGTGGAGTTTTCTGCACTCCGTGAGCTCTAAGGAGCGCAGAAAACTCCACAAATTCCGCAAACGGAGTGGAGTTCACCGCCCAGGCTTAGTCCTTGGGATATGAAGTGGACTTCATATCCCAAGCAGCAGTGCAACAGGAGGTGTGTTTACAGAGTGGTGTAAAAAGGGGGTGTGGCCTATGACCACTCTCAGCAATCCAGATGTATGGGGCATACTAGAGAACAGGAGGGGTAGTTGGCCCCCAGGGACCCTCAGGAGGCAAGGGTCTTCATCCCCAACCAAGAGCATGCGAGGAGGCGTGTTTGCAGAGTGAAGGAGAAAGGGGGTCTGGCCTGTGTCCACCTCAAAGCAATCCCACTGTGTGGGGATTACTGGAGGTAACAGGTAGGCTGGCCCCTAAGGACCCCAGCAGCGAAGGGGACTTCAATCCCCATCCAAGAGCGCACCAGGGAGCGCGTTTGCAGAGGGGTGGGCAAAGGGGCATGGCCTGCTATGAGAACTTAGGAATTCTGCTGTGTGGGACTTACTGGAGGTAATTGGAGGGGTAGTTGGCCCCCAAAGATGTCCTTGGGGGCCAACTACCCCTCCTGTTACCTCCAGTAAGTCCCACAAAGTGGGATCAATCAATCAATCAATCAATCAGTCAGGGAATTGTAAGCACGCTACCCACCGTGAGGGTCTCAAGGTGCTGGGGGGGAAGTAGTTCCATTTAGCCAAAGAGCCAGGTCTTGAGAGCCTTCCTGAAGGAGTTCAGGGAGGGGCAATGTCTGATGTCAATTGGGAGCTTGTTCCAGGTCTTGCCTGCGATGTAGTAGAAGGCTCTTCTCCCTGCTTTGGCTTTGCAGATGCATGGGGTCTCGGCGAGGACGCGGTTGGCATATCGGAGGTTTCTTTTGGGTACGTGGAGGATGAGTCTATCGTTGAGGTATTGAGGTCCGGTGTTGTGTAGGCATTTGTAGGTGTGGGTGAGTATCTTGAAGGTGACTCTTTCTCAATGGGGAGCCAGTGGAGCTTCCATAGGTATTGGGTGATGTGCTCATGTCAAGGGATACCGAGGACGAGTCTGGCAGCGGTGTTCTGTATCGTCTGGAGCTTGTGGAGTAGAGACTTGTTTATGCCGGCGTAGAGGGCATTTCCGTAGTCCAGCCTGCTGGTGATGAGCGCATGGGTGACTGTCTTTCTTGACTCGGGGGGATCCATTTGAAAGTCTTATTGAGGATGCAGAGGGTGTTGAAGCAGCTGGAGGTGATGGCGTTGACCTGGCTGTTCATGAAGAGAGAGGAGTTGAGTACGATGCCAAGGTTTCTGGCATGATCCATGGGGGCAGGGGGCTGCCGAGGGTGGTGGGCCACCAGGTGTTGTTCTATGCTGATGGGGCGGTTCTGAGGACGATGACTTCTGTCTTCTCTGAGTTGAGCTTTAGGCAGCTGTTGCTCATCCAGGCTGCGACGTCCTGCATTCCTTCTTGGAAGTTGAGTCTGGTGGTGGCAGGGTCTCTGGTGAGGGAAAGGATGAGCTGGGTGTCATCAGCATAGGATACTATGCTAAGGCCGTGCTGTCAGACGATTGCGGCGAGGGGGCCCATGTATATGTTGAAGAGGGTTGGGCTGAGTGATGATCCCTGGGGCTCCGCAGTTGATTTCTGTGGGTTCAGAGAGGAAGGGTGGCAGTCAGATCCTTTGGCTTCTGCCGGTGAGGAATGATCAGATCCAGTCGAGGGCGGTTCCTTGTATGCCGGCGTCGCGTAGTCTGGCGGCGAGTGTATGGTGGGAGATGGTGTCAAATGCAGCTGAGAGGTCGAGTAGAATCAGGGCTGTGGTATGGCCTTGGTCAAGGAGGGTGCGGATGTCATCTGTGGCGTTGAGTAGGACGGTCTCGGTGCTTGGGTTGCTGCGGAATCCAGATTGAGAAGGATTGCTAACAGGTCTTCAGAGACCAGGCCCCACTTTCTCTACCACTCTACAAACACGCCTCCTGGCACACTACTGGTTGGGGGATGAAGTCCACTTTACTCCTGAGGGACTTTGGGGGCCAAAAAGCCCTCCTGGTACCTCCTGTAATTCCTACGCAACAGAATTCCTGAGCGCTGGTCGGAGGCCCAGCCCCCCTTTCTCCACCACTCTGCAATTGCGACTACTAGTTAAAGAAGCATTTGCAATGTAATAGGTTTCACATTTGTGAGAGTTAGAGCTATTGGCGTTGTAAATGTAAAGGTTTTTTACTAATGTTTTTTGGAGTATAGTGGATGTACGTTGTGTGTAGTGGAATTATGTGGTATGTTGTGCAGTAAAATTATGTGGATAGAAAGTATGTGGTACTTATTGTATAGGAATTATGTAGAGCGGAATTATCTGTTATGGAGAGTAATTATGTGGTATGGTAGTCTGTGTTGTGGAGTGGCAACCTCAGGTTTAGTCTTCCTCATTTCTATAGAAGCAAAATTATAAACTCAATGACGCAAAAAAAGAAGGAACCACTGAGGAGCACTTCTGGACCTAGTCAGAGGTATGAACAGGGCCACTGGAACTATGCGACTGTTCGGCTGCACCGATTTTCGCATAATTATATATTTTCCGCATTTGCCACATAATCCATCATCTGCTGCATAATCTGCAGATTTAAACAAAAAAACCCTTGTTTTTAGATCAAACGGCTCAAACGTTACCAAAAATGCAGCGACAAATGTTACAGCATTGTGGAAGGCCCTTTGCAAAACTGGAATGGTCACCTGTTACTTATTGCTAAATGTGGGTGTAAAATTGGTACTGATGGTGCGAAAGCCACTATTTGCTTCTTTCTGCGCCTCTCTTGCCTCTTTCTGCATTTCTCTTGCTTCTTTCTGCACCTTTCTTCCTTTGTCTGCAATTCTCTTGCCTCTTTCTGCACATCTCTTCTGCTTTCTGCACCTCCCTTCTTTCTGTACTTCTTGCTTCTTTCTGCACCTCTCTTGCTTCTTTACTCTGCACTTCTCTTGCCTCTTTCTGCACCTCTCTTGCCTTTTTCTGCACCTCTCTTGCCTCTGTCTGCACTTCTCTTGCCTCTTTGGGCACCTCATTTGCTTCTTTCTGTACCTCTCTTGCCTCTTTCTGCACTTCTATTGCCTCTTTCTGCACCTCTGTTGATTTTTTCTGCACTTCTCTTGCTTTTTTCTGCACTTCTTGCTTCTTTCTGCCCCCCTGTTGCCTCCTTCTGCACTCGTCTTCCCTCTTTATGCACCACTCTTGTCTCTTTGTGCACCTCTCTTGTCTCTTTGTGCATCTCTCTTGCCTCTTTCTGCACTTCTGTTGCCTCTTTCTGAACATCTGTTCCTTCTTTCTGTACTACTTTTGCCTCATCTGCACTTCTCTTGCCTCTCTCTCCACCCCTCTTGCCTCTTTCTGCACTTCTGTTCCTTCTTTCTGTACTTTTCTTGCTTCTTCCTGCAACTTACTTGCTGCTTTCTACTTCTCTCTTGCCTCTTTCTGCACCCCTCTTCCATCTTCCTGCACCTCTCTTGCCTCTTTTTGCACCCCTGTTCCTTCTTTCTGTAGCTCTCTTGCCTGTTTCTGCACTTCTCTTGCCTCTTTCTGCACTTCTCTTGCCTCTTTCTGTACCTCTGTTGCTTCTTTCTAAACTTCTCTTGCCTCTTTTTCTGCACCCCTCTTGCCTCACTCAGCACCTGTTGCTTCTTGGTGCACTTCTCTTGCTTCTTTCTGCACCTCTCTTGCTTCTTTCTGCACCTCTCTTGCCTCTTTCTGCACCTCTCTTGCCTCCTTCTGCAGTTCTCTTGCCTCTTTCTGCACCTCTGTTGCTTCTTTCTGCACTTCTCTTGTATCTTTCTGCACCCCTCTTGCCTCTTTCTGCACCTCTCCTGCCTCTTTTTGCACCTCTCTTGCCTCTTTCTGCATTTCACTTGTCCCTTTCATCACTTCTCTAGCTTCTTTCTGCAACTCGGTTGCTTCTTTCTGCACCATTCTTGCCTCTTTCTGCACCACTCATCCCTCTTTCTGGACCTCTCTTGCCTCTTTCTGCATCCCTGTTCCCTCTTTCTGCACCTCTCTTGCCTCCTTTTGCTCCTCTCTTGTCTCTTTCTGCAGTTCTATTTCCTCTTTCTGCACCTATGATGCTTCTTTCTGCAATTCTCTTACCTCTTTCAGCACCCCTCTTGCCTCTTTCTGCACCTATGTTGGTTCTTTCTGAACTTCTCTGGCTTCTTTCTGCACCTTTCTTGCAAATTTCTACACCCCTCTTGCCTCTTTCTGCACCCCTCTTCCCTATTTCTACATATCTCTTGCCTCTGTCTCTACCCCTGTTCCATCTTACAGCACCTTGTTTGCCTGTTTCTGAAACTTTCTTGCCTCTTTCTGAGGTACTCTTGCCTCCTTCTGTAGCTCTGTTACTTCTTTCTGCACTTCTCTTGCCTCTCTCTCCACCCCTCTTGCCTTCTTTCTGCACTTCTGATCCTTCTTTCTGCACTTCTCTTACTTCTTTCTGCACCTTACTTGCTTGTTTCTATATCTCTCTTGCCTCTTTCTGCACCCCACGTCCTTCTTCCTGTACCTCTCTTGCCTCTTTCAGTACCCCTGCTCCTTCTTTCTGTACCTCTCTTGCCTGTTTCTGTACCTCTCTTGCCTCTTTCTGTACTTCTCTTGCCTCTCTCTGCACCTCTGTTGCTTCTTTCTAAACTTCTCTTGCCTCTTTCTGTACCCCTCTTGCTTTTTTCTGCATCCCTCTTGCTCATTTATGCTCCCCTCTTCCTTCTTTCTGCACCTCTCTTGCCTCTTTCTGCACCTCTCTTGCCTCCTTCTGCACTTTTCTTGCCTTTTTTTGCACCTCTGTTGCTTCTTTCTGCACTTCTCTTGTATCTTTCTGCATCCCACTTGCCTCTTTCTGCACCACTCCTGCCTCTTTCTGCACCTCTATTGCCTCTTTCTGTACTTCACTTATCTCTTTCATCACTTCTCTAGCTTCTTACTGCACCTCGGTTGCTTCTTTCTGCACCCTTCTTGCCTTGCACCCCTCTTCTCTCTCTCTCCACCCCTCTTGCCTTCTTTCTGAACTTCTGTTCCTTCTTTCTGCACTTCTTTTGCTTCTTTCTGCACCTTACTTGCTTCTTTCTATATCTCTCTTGCCTCTTTCTGCTCACCTCTTCCTTATTCCTGCACCTCTCTTGCCTCTTTCTGCACCCCTCTTCCCTCTTTCATCATATCTCTTGCCTCTGTCTCTACCCCTGTTCCATCTTACAGCACCTTGTTTGACTGTTTCTGAAACTTTCTTGCCTCTTTCTGCAGTACTCCTGCCTCCTTCTGCAGCTCTGTTGCTTCTATCTGCAGTTCTATTGCCTCTCTCTCCACCCCTCTTGCCTTCTTTCTGCACTTCTGTTCCTTCTTTCTGCACTTCTCTTGCTTCTTTCTGCACCTTACTTGCTTCTTTCTATATCTCTCTTGCCTCTTTCTGCACCCCTCTTCCTTCTTCCTGCACCTCTCTTGCCTCTTTCTGCACCCCTCTTCCCTCTTTCGTCATATCTCTTGCCTCTGTCTCTACCCCTGTTCCATCTTACAGCACCTTGTTTGACTGTTTCTGAAACTTTCTTGCCTCTTTCTGCAGTACTCCTGCCTCCTTCTGCAGCTCTGTTGCTTCTATCTGCAGTTCTATTGCCTCTCTCTCCACCCCTCTTGCCTTCTTTCTGCACTTCTGTTCCTTCTTTCTGCACTTCTCTTGCTTCTTTCTGCACCTTACTTGCTTCTTTCTATATCTCTCTTGCCTCTTTCTGCACCCCTCTTCCTTCTTCCTGCACCTCTCTTGCCTCTTTCTGTACCTCTGTTGCTTCTTTCTAAACTTATCTTGCCTCTTTCTGCACCCCTCTTGCCTCACTCAGCACCTGTTGCTTCTTTCTGCACTTCTCTTGCTTCTGTCTGCACCTCTCTTGCTTCTTTCTGCAGCTCTAGTGCTTCTTTCTGCATCCCTCTTGCTCATTTCTGCACCCCTCTTCCTTCTTTCTGCACCTCTCTTGCCTCTTTCTGCACCTCTCTTGCCTCCTTCTTCAGTTCTCTTGCATCTTTCTGCACCTCTGTTGCTTCTTTCTGCACTTCTCTTTTATCTTTCTGCATCCCACTTGCCTCTTTCTGCACCTCTCCTGCCTCTTTATGCACCTCTCTTGACTCTTTCTGCATTTCACTTGTTTCTTTCATCACTACTCTAGCTTCTTACTGCACCTCGGTTGCTTCTTTCTGCACCCTTCTTGCCTCTTTCTGCATCCCTCTTCCCTCTTTCTGCACCTCTCTTGCCTCTTTCTGCATCCCTCTTCCCTCTTTCTGCACCTCTCTTGCCTCCTTCTGCACCTCTCTTGTCTCTTTCTGCAGTTCTATTTCCTCTTTCTGCACCTATGATGCTTCTTTCTGCAATTCTCTTGCCTCTCTCTGAACCCCTCTTGCCTCTTTCTGCACCTATGTAGGTTCTTTCTGAACTTTTCTGGCTTCTTTCTGCAACTCTCTTGCAAATTTCTGCACCCCTCATGCCTCTTTCTGCATCCCTCTTCACTCTTTCTTCAAATCTCTTGCCTCTGTCTCTACCACTGTTCCCTCTTACAGCACCTTGTTTGCCTCTTTCTGTAACTTTCTGGCCTCTTTCTGCAGTACTCTTGCCTCCTCCTGCAGCTCTGTTGCTTCTTTCTGCACTTCTCTTGACTCTCTCTCCACTCCTCTTGCCTCTTTTTGCACCCCTGTTCCTTCTTTCTGTACCTCTCTTGCCTGTTTCTGCTCCTCTCTTGCCTCTTTCTGCACTTCTCTTGCCTCATTCACCACCTGTTGCTTCTTTCTGAACTTCTCTTGCTTCTTTCTGCACCTCTCTTGCTTCTTTCTGCACCCCTCTTCCCTCTATCTGCACCTCTCTTGCCTCTTTCTGCAGCTCTGTTGCTTCTTTCTAAACTTCTCTTGCCTCTTTCTGCACCCCTCTTGCCTCATTCACCACCTGTTGCTTCTTTCTGAACTTCTCTTGCTTCTTTCTGCACCTCTCTTGCTTCTTTCTGCACCCATCTTGCTTATTTCTGCACCCCTCTTCCCTCTATCTGCACCTCTCTTGCCTCTTTCTGCACCTCTCTTTCCTCCTTCTGCAGTTCTCTTGCTTCTTTCTGTACCTCTGTTGGTTCTTTCTGCACTTCTCTTGTATCTTTCTGCACCCCTCTTGCATCTTTCTGCACCTCTCCTGCCTCTTTCTGCACCTCTCTTGCCTCTTTCTGCATCCCACTTGCCTCTTTCTGCACCTCTCCTGCCTCTTTATCCACCTCTCTTGACTCTTTCTGCATTTCACTTGTCTCTTTCATCACTACTCTAGTTTCTTACTGTACCTTGGTTGCTTCTTTCTGCACCCTTCTTGCCTCTTTCTACACCCCTCTTCCCTCTTTCTGCACCTTTCTTGCCTCTTTCTGCATCCCTGTTCCTTCTTTCTGCACCTCTCTTGCCTCCTTCTGCACCTCTCTTGTCCCTTTCTGCAGTTCTATTTCCTCTTTCTGCACCTATGATGCTTCTTTCTGCAATTCTCTTGCCTCTTTCTGCACCTCTCTTGCCTCTTTCTGCACCCCTCTTGCATCTTTCTGCACCTATGTTGGTTCTTTCTGCACTTCTCTGGCTTCTTTATGCACCTCTTGTGAGAAGTTGGCCTGGTATATGCTGTTCACTAATTAAAGTGGACACCTTGCACCAGAACAATGCGACTCTTATGGTAGATAGGTTTAAGACAACCTTTATAGAAAGCTATCCTAGTGGTAGTCTTGAAGGAATGTAAAGCAGCTTGTTTTACCACACAATCTCTTGAATCACCAAATGAAAAGACACCACACAGGTATATATATCAAATATATATGTATTTATTAATAAACACTCTCTACTAATCTCTTTATGAGATTAGAAGTCAGGAACATATGTACAAGTCAAATGTTATCACAATAAGTTTAGCACAATCGAATATCACAGTCTTAGTTTGCTAGACCTAGGTCTAGGGCATCTAGAATCGAGGGACCCCCAAGAACCACCCCAGGTAGTTGTAGGAGACCCACAGGGGACGGACGCGGTGACTTGGCACTGGTGCGAGTCCTGTGCGAGTCTATGCACTCAGACGCGATTGAGATTTCAATATTAAAGGTCCCTTGTGTGTTCGAGGCGAACACACCGATCGGTCCTTGTACGAGTCGAAGGACGCGGTCACAGATAGAGATGCAAGGGAGATGGACGCGCTGTGTCTAACACAGACGCGAACATTGTGCGAGTCAGTGCAATGGAGATCTCAGAGTTACAGGCCCTTTGTGTGTTCGAGGCGAACACCGATCGGACTCAGTACGAGTCGAAGGATACAGTTTTAGATAGTGTTACAAAGGAGTGGACGCGGTGTGTCTAACACAGACGCGAACCCTGTACGAGTCAGCGCAATTGCCGCACTTAGAAAGTTAGCATTTTAGGACACTTCTAGGGAAGCTACAAGCAAGTCACTTACAGGGTAAGTAGTTCTAGGGCCCACACCCACAGGAGCACCGTAGTGCTGAAGTTACCTCACCCAGGGGAGCCGGTGCATAGGTGTTCTTTGGTGTCGGGTCGCGGCGTCGTTTTCAATGGGAGCCAGTGAAGACTTGCTGCTTGCGGCGACAGGAGAAGTGTCCGGAGGAATCCAAGCCTGGATTCGGAAGATGGAAGACCTGAAAGCAGAGGGGACAGTGTTCAAAGTCACTTGGCAGTGACTCGGGGCAAGGAAGATGGATGCCCACCGTCGTCGCAAGGTTCAGGTCGTTCGCAGTTGCCTTGACTCTTCAGCCACGAGGTCCAGGAGGCGTCGACGATGACCAGGAGCTGGATTCGGCATGTCCCTTGATGTCTGCAGCTTACTGCGGTATTGGCGACTCGATCGGAGCCAACAAGTCTTGGTAACCGCAAGTCTCGGGGAAAGTGTGAAGAGGCAATGGCGCAGACCAGCAAGGTCTGTGGGACTCACCCAGCAAGAGTAAGTCAGGGCAGGCCTGGAGCAACTAGGGGAGCCCTTTGGTTTCTTTAGAAAGTCTTCTGGGGACCCACAAGCTGGCTGGCAAGGGATCACGAAGATGCCTCGGGAGGATTCACTCACAGGGGCCCACGGTCACTCGGGACGTGGTAGGCCTCTGATCTTAGGAGGGTTTCCTGCTGGAGGCTGGGACCAAACGTGGTCCAAAGTAGAAGTTCGTGGAACGTTGTGAAGGGGTTGGACTCTACAATAGTGCACAGTACCCAGGGGTCGCGGTTCCTCGTTACTCTTGGGGTCCACTGGCCTCAGCTTTGCTGGGGACTCGCGATGGCCTTTGAGAAGTCAGGAAATCCATTTCTTGGGCTGCAGGGACTTCGGACTCCGGTGGGAGCGGCATAGTTTGCGACTGTCATTTGTAGTTTTTGGTGCCTGCCAAGCAGGGGAGTCACTCCTTGACTCCAAGGGAGATTCTTCAGTCTTCCAAAGGTAGTGGAACGTCGAAGGTCCGGGATTCTTCTTGTAGAGCGTCGTCCAGGGAAATCTAGGGTGCAATGCACAGGTTCCCCCTCTTATACTAAAAGAAGGGAGGGACTCAGCTCTATGACCCTACCTATGGGAGGGTCAGGGAGTGGGTGGCTACACCCACTTCCCTTTGTCCAGTTTCGCACCAGAGCAGGGACAGTTAGCCCCTGAGCCGGTTTGAACTGGCATATGCACAGAGGAGCCTTCTGCTCCCCCAGTGCAGGACTTCAAAGCACTCTAAGAGTGCACCCACCCAGCCCCAATACACTAAACCCTGTCTGGGAGGTGGTCACACCCCCTTGGGACAGGATATCTATTGTTGGGCTTCCTCCACTGCGAGTGTTGGTCATCAGCAGGAGGGCATCCCAGTGTCTGTGACTGGTGGCATCCATCTTGTGATGCCAGGGCTCTGCAGGATTCTACCGCGTTTCCACAGTAGGTACATGTCTATCCCTCTAGAAGGGTGGAATGCTACCCCCGCCGCCAGGACTTGCGGGGGGGGTAGTATTCCAAGGTGTTTGACACCAAACACGACATGTTTCGATGCAGCCATTCCAAAGTTAGCATTTTACCGCGAGGATATAATGCACTTAAAAGTATATGGTTTAACCGCATCCACAAACAGCACCAGAGAATGGACTCTGAGAGCTGCAGAGGGGCCCTGCTCAGGCAGAGGCACCCCCTCACATAGAAGCCAAGCATCCTGCCCTCAGGATTGGTAGGACCTGCCTTAGGGGTGACTGATAGGGTTATATGTGTGTGTAGGAGAGGTATAGGGAACCTATATCTCAGTGAGGGGTGCTAGCACTTCCTCACTCAGGCTGCAGTAGCAGGCCTGTGGTGTCAGATTTAGTCTGCTTCCCAGGGGTGGCATAATACATGCTGCAGCCCCTGGTAGGCCTGTGAAGTACCTATGCCCTTGGTACCTAAGGTACCATATACTAGGGACTCATAAGGTGCCACAGTATCCAATCACTAGTGCACCTAGAGTGCACTCCAAATCGTTTAGAGAGAACAGAGAGGCTGGGGCCCTGATTAGCAGGGTCCCAGCCTGACTATAGCCAGAAACCAGTGTAAACATCAGGAAAAAAGTGGTGGCAACATAAGAGGCAGATCCTACTCTCCTACACCTCTCTTGCAAATTTCTACACCCCTCTTGCCTCTTTCTGCACCCCTCTTCCCTATTTCTACATATCTCTTGCCTCTGTCTCTACCCCTGTTCCATCTTACAGCACCTTGTTTGCCTGTTCTGCAACTTTCTTGCCTCTTTCTGCAGTACTCTTGCCTCCTTCTGTAGCTCTGTTGCTTCTTTCTGCACTTCTCTTGCCTCTCTCTCCACCCCTCTTGCCTTCTTTCTGCACTTCTGTACCTTCTTTCTGCACTTCCCTTGCTTCTATCTGTACTTCTCTTGCTTCTTTCTGCACCCCTCCTGCCTCTTTCTGCATACCTCTTCCCTCTTTCTGCACCTCTCTTGTCTCTTTCTCACCTCTCTTGATTCTTTCAGCACTTCTTGTGCCTCTTTCTGCACCGCTCTTGCTTCTTCCTTCACACCTGTTGCTTCTTTCTGCACTTAGCACAAAAGAATACGAGGTTCCTCAATCAAAAACAAAAAGGATCTAAATAGATTCTGTTGGATTTGTAGGAGTGGAGTGACAAGTGCAGGTGGAGTACCAAAGGGGGGATTCCTCCTTTTGGAACTAGGACCCTCACACACCCAGCAAGCTAGGTGTCATGCTTCATCATTTGGGCCTGCTCCTCGTCGGGTCGGCACTGCAATACCCGACGGGCTCCCTTGACGGGGCTCTTTAACGGAGTTCTTTTGTTCCTGCCGTATGGGTGTTGTGCAAGTGAGGGGCCAGGTGGGTGTAGATGTGAAAGGAATTTAAAACAGATACAGGAATCCTTTGAACAATTTTATTCTGGTAGGTTCCCTGTTCTGGTTAAAATTATAGGAGTGGGCGATAAGTAAGCTTAAAATGAAGCTGAGAGCGCTCACCTCCTAGGTGGTCGACATGTTTCACGCCTAATCAGTCAAAGGGATCTGCCGGCGATTCATCAGGACCTAAATATGCAAGCTATCTACACATGTGGTGTGGTGTAACCTACCTACCACTTGGTGATGTAGTACCGATTGAGTTTGTGTACCAGATGAAACAACCTATCTAGTATAGTATATGGCTTCATCAGCAGCAGTAGACTAAAGACATCAGAACTGCGATGTCAGCTTCTCATAGAAGCGCCGCGTGGCACCTACCCCGTTCCGCTTCTGCACTTCCCTTGCTTCTTTCTGCACCACTCTTGCTTCTTGCTGCACTCCTGTTGCCTCTTTCTGCACTCATCTTCCCTTTTTCTGCACATCTCTTGTCTCTTTCTGCACCTTTGTTGTCTCTTTGTGCAACTCTCTTGCCTCTTTCTGCACTTCTGTTGTCTCTTTCTGCACCTCTGTTGCTCCTTTCTACATTTCTCTTGCCTCTTTCTGCACCTCTGTTGCTTCTTTTAGCACTTCTCTTGCCTCTTTCTGCACCCCTCTTGCCTCTTTCTGCACCCCTCTTCCCTCTTTCTGCATCTCTCTTGTCTCTTTCTGTACCCCTGTTCTTTCTTTCTGCACCTCTCTTGCCTGTTTCTGCACCCCTCTTCCCTCTTTCTGCATCTCTCTTGTCTCTTTCTGTACCCCTGTTCTTTCTTTCTGCACCTCTCTTGCCTGTTTCTGCACCTCTATTGCCAATTTCTTCACCTCTTTTGGTTCTTTCTGTACTTCTTTTGCCTCTTTCTGCACCCCTCTTACCTCCTTCTGCACCCCTCTTGCTTCTTTCTGTACTTCTCTTGTTTCTTTCTGCACCTCTCTTGCTTCTTTTTTTAAAAACAGGTTGCCCTTTTACAGGAGTAAGTTTTATTAGATCTCCGAACACAATTAAGTGTTTTCCTCCAAACAGAACATCGTAATTTGTTTTTAAAATCAGTTGCATTCTTAAATGTACAAAGGCAAGCATTACGTTTGAGACCATGCTCACCTCATCAATGATGAAAAGTTTCATTTTCTTCAGTACTCTTGAGACTTCATAACAAGCTTCTCCAGATTGCTTCTGATATTCCAATTTATTATCAAGTTCAACTTGTAGCATAAGTAATTGATGTAAAGTAATCCCTTTAATGTTGTGTGCTACTAATCTAGTTGAAGCTGTTACAACACAAGATAAATGTGATTCTGTAGTTTGTGTAGATAACTGGTCAAAACTTTAATTAAGAAACGTTTTTCTGTTCTAGCTTGACCGCTGATGTACATCTGGATAGGTTTAAATGATGAACATTGGCATTCTTTTTTTTCATGTAGCAAACCATGTTGTAGCTGCTCTTTCACTTGTAGATATATTTCTTTCTGTTTAATATTTAGTTGTTCTTCTAACTTTTCCAAATGAATAATATCCTGTTGTGCTTGTTGCATTGCAGTTTCTACCTCATTCAGGGTTATTACTGCTTCATTTTTGATAATTGGTTGTCCCAGTGGATCTTGACATAGTCGACCAGAACTTTGACTATCTTGAGAACTTTCTCTAGCTATCTCAGCTGCAATAGTACTTTCTTTTTCAATCTCATCATTTAACATTTGTAGATATTTAGGGAAATTTGTGCACTGAATACTGTCTTTACTTGCATTAAAAGAATCTTCATAGCAGTCGAAATCTCCAAGTAATTCCGTTTCACTACGCCAAGGCTTGAATAGTTGCAGAAGTGCTAATTAGAAAAATTCCCTCTTATCTGGACTTTCGCAACTGAGTTTTCTGTGGTTAATAAGATTTCCTTTTGCATGTTTTACCAAACATCCGTCACATCCAATTACTGCATATTTTTCTTCTTTTATATTTTCTGTAACTTTTCCTTTAAAGCTGTAATGTTGAAGTATTTCATACAGACATAGGTTTTCGAGATGTGGACTCCTTTTGGGATAGTATGTATCCAACATATGAGTTTTAACAATATCTGTACTTTCTGGTTCATTCTGTGCTAAGTATTCGATTTCTTGTAGAGATTTCAATACTCTGTTACATGTGGCAGCAAGACCTAGACTTACCCAAATGATTCCTCTTGACTTTAAATATAAATTGGCTGAGCTCAAGTGATCCGAACATTCATAGGATCCAATGTCTCGATGAGAAAGCATTTTCAAGCTGAAGCTTTTCTCTTGTGAAATTTCTTCCCACATTACTTTCATCTCTGTCTTTTCAGATTTGGTTATATATGATGTAACATAGCGAGCTACAGCAATTGAATTCATTCCACATTTTTAAAATAACTAGATTGTAGTCATTAAGGTACTTTGAAGCTTCTGTTCTTATTAAGTTGGACGTATTCTTGGGAGATTTCCGAGTTATTGCATGCCTTACTGCTGACAAAAAACTATTTACTCTTCCTTTAGAAATTTTAGGATGTGGGAATCCAAAACAACATTTTGTATAAAATTTTTCTTTACGCTTGTATTTTCGTCAGCAGTGTTTTATTATTATTATTATTATTAATGTAATCTTATAAGGTGCACAGCTACCCGGAGGTTTCCCGGCGCCATCGGACTAACGCAACAAGAAAGGGAAAGCATTATTGATTAAATAACCACGTTTTGAGACCTTTGCGAAAATTTGTGTAGATATTTTCATGTCGAAGTGGTGTGGGGAGTGCGTTCCATAGTGAGGGGGCCATATAAGAAAAGGACCGGCCGCCTATACGTGACCGTCTAATCCTGGGTACTAAAAATTTGGCTTGAGTAGAAGATCGAAGAAGCTGTGTTGGGATATAGGGATGGACTAAGGCACTCAAATACTGTGGAGCTGTGCCCATTTTAATTTTATGCATATAACACAGGGCTTTGAATTTGATGCGGTTCTCCATCCTAAGCCAGTGGAGGTCGCGTAGGTAGCCTGAAATAGATGTCTTTCTAGGCACCTGGCAAAGCGGTCTTACCGCCGAGTTCTGTTCTACCTGCAGTTTTCGAACCACCTCCTTATTGGCTCCTAAATAAAGGATGTTGCCATAATCAAGCCTCGAGGTAATCAGGGCCTGAACCACAATTCTTTGAGTGGGAACAGGCAACATCCAAAGTATTTTTTTGAGCCATTTTAGGATGGTGAAGCAGATTGAGGCGACCCTGACTGCTTGCTGCCTCATTGATAGCTGGTCATCAATTATTATGCCTAGATTGCGGACTCGTTCCATCGGCTGGGGAAGGTCACCCATTTGAGGAGGCCAATGTCGGGGGCCCCAAAGGTCTTTGTTTTTACCGAGAATTAAGACCTCTGTTTTTTCACCATTAAGTTTTAACATATTGGCATGCATCCAACCAGCTATATTTTGCAGTCCTGCCTGAAGAGAAGATACCTTAAATGCCTCATCGGTAGACAGAGAGAAGATTAGCTGGGTATCATCCGCATATGAGTAGATAGATAACCCAGCTTCTTCTGCTATAGTGGCCAAGGGTCTAACATAGATGTTGAATAATATTGGGCTGAGGATTGAACCCTGTGGAACTCCATAGGGAGAAATATGTGACTTAGAGCTTGCTGACGATGAAAAGACATGAAAAGTCCGGTCAGTCAGGAAGTCTGCAAGCCATTTGAGTGCTTTCCCGACAATGCCCACAGATTGAAGAGCTTTAAGTAATGCGGTGTGTGACACAGTATCGAAGGCGGCACTCAAATCCAACAATATGAGTGCCACAGTTTCCCCCATATTAAGCCGTTGACGCAGATAGCCGTTTCCCACATCAATGACTTTTAAACCGTTAAACTTGTTGTCTCAGGCTCTTTTCTCCTCCTTCTGTTGGAATGGCACATGTAACATACTGTTTGATGAAAGACAAAACAGTTTCATCAGTGTCACTTCCAAATTTTGGAGCATTCTTTATCCATAATAGCTTGTGTATATGAGGAGCGCCTCTGGCTTGGTACTCCTTTCTCTCAAAAAAATCTGTTACGTCTCCCTGAGGTGGATTATTTTTATTGCACATAAAGGACAATTTAGCGACCCCTGACCTTGACTGGTAGGTCGCTCCCCCACCACACAGCTCCGTCTGTGTGCCCTGCTGCTGCCCCTGATTGTGCTCGTTTTTTTCCTTTCTGTGCCCCCTTGCTGCCCCTGATTGTGATCGTTTTTCCTTTCTGTGCCACCTTGCTGCCCCTGATTGTGATAGTTTTTCCTTTCTGTGCCCCCTTGCTGCCCCTGATTGTGATCGTTTTTTCCTTTCTGTGCCCCCTTGCTGCCCCTGATTGTGCTCGTTTTTTCCTTTCTGTGCCCCCTTGCTGCCCCTGATTGTGATCGTTTTTCCTTTCTGTGCCCCCTTGCTGCCCCTGATTGTGATCGTTTTTTCCTTTCTGTGCCCCTTGCTGCCCCTGATTGTGCTCGTTTTTTCCTTTCTGTGCCCCCTTGCTGCCCCTGATTGTGCTCGTTTTTTCCTTTCTGTGCCCCCTTGCTGCCCCTGATTGTGCTCGTTTTTTCCTTTCTGTGCCCCCTTGCTGCCCCTGATTGTGATCGTTTTTTCCTTTCTGTGCCCCCTTGCTGCCCCTGATTGTGATCGTTTTTTCCTTCTGTGCCCCCTTGCTGCCCCTGATTGTGATCGTTTTCCTTTCTGTGCCCCCTTGCTGCCCCTGATTGTGATCGTTTTTCCTTTCTGTGCCCCCTTGCTGCCCCTGATTGTGATCGTTTTTCCTTTCTGTGCCTGTTTCCCGCCGCTGCGCCCCTGCGGCCCCGCCCCCTCACTGCCCATTCGCTGCCCCATTCCCTGCTCCTCCCTCCCACCTCCCCATTTATGGCGGCCGCTGAGCGGCCGCGCCGCTGGCGCGCCGAAGGCGCGCCTAAGGCAAGCCCGTCTGCGCCCGTCCGCGCCGTGGCCGCGCCCAGCGCCAGACCCCCTGGTCCGGGCATCCCCCGCGCCCGCCACATCAACAGACGCCGATACGACGCCAGCACCCTCCACGCACTCAACCCCGGAAAGATCACGCCTGCTACCAGGCCACCCCGAAGCGCACCCAAGGGCCCTTCACCTGCCGGAACTGCAGCTTCGCCAGCACCCGCCCCGCCAAACCACCGCCCAGGAAAGAACCCAACTACCTCAGATGCATCCTCCTCAACACCCGCTCCGCCCGCAAACACGCCATCGAACTCTGGGACCTTCTCGACTCAACCTCCCCAGACGTCGCATTCCTGACGGAGACCTGGCTGAATCCCGCTTCAGCCCCCGACATCGCCATTGCCATCCCGGACGGATACAAGATCACCCGCAGGGACCGCACCAACGGAGTCGGAGGAGGCATCGCCATCGTCCACAGGAACACCCTCAGAGTCTCAACCAACACCGACGACACCCTCAGCACCGCCGAACACATGCACTTCCAGATCCACACCGATCCCAACACCACCCTCAGAGGAACCCTCATCTACAGACCCCCGGACCCCGACCACAGTTCAGCGATTCCATCGCTGACTTCGTCAGCACACACGCCATCGCCTCCACGGACTACATCCTCCTCGGGGACCTGAACTTCCACCTCGAGAACAACAAGGACACCAACTCCACCACCCTGATCGACAACCTCGCCACCCTCGGACTCAGACAGCTCGTGACTACACCCACCCACGCCGCCGGCCACACGCTAGACTCCATCTTTTCCGCAAGCCCACACGTCTCCTTCAACCACACCTCCGAACCCCACTGGACTGACCACCACTGCATCCACTTCACCTACAGGAAGCCCACCACGCACCACCGCACCGAACAAATGCCTCGCCGCTGCTGGAGCAGAGTCACGGAAGACCAGCTAACCACAACCCTCGCCCTGAGCCCACCCGCCGAACCCTCCGACCCCGACACCGCCGCCCGCAACCTCAGACAGTGGATCGACGACTGCGCCAACACCCTCACCCCGCTCAAGAATCCGCCCAACAGCCACACCAGCAAGAAAGCCACCTGGTTCACCGAAGACCTCCAGGCCTCCAAACGAACATGCTGAAAACTGGAGAAGATCTGGCTCCACGAACGGACAGCGGACAGCTACGCCGCCCACAAGAGCGCCACCCGCAATCACCATCACCTCATCAGATCCGCCAAAAGGGCCTCACTCAAAGACCGCCTAGACAACAACGCACACAACAGCAAAGAGCTCTTCAACATCGTGAAGGAACTCTCCAACCCCAGCTCCAACACCAACGACATCCAGCCGTCGCAAGACCTGTGCGACTCACTGGCCACCTCCTTCCACCGCAAAATCGCCAACATCCACGACAGCTTCAACACCACGACCGCCCCGGCAACCACCGAGACCACTGCCCCCACAACCACCAACCGCCTGCTCTCCTGGACCAACATCAACGACGAGGACACCAGCGAGATCATGAACACCATCCACTCCGGTTCACCGCTAGAACCGTGCCCTCACCACATCTTCAACAAAGCCAGTACAGCCATCGCGCCCCATCTCCGGAAAATAATCAACATCTCCTTCGAGACAGCAACCTTCCCGGAAAGCTGGAAGCACGCCGAGATCACCGCCTTACTCAAGAAACCCAAGGCAGACCCCAAGGACCTCAAGAACTTCCGACCCATCTCTCTGCTCCCGTTCCCCGCGAAGGTCACCGAGAAAATCGTCAACAAACAACTGACCCGCTACCTCGAGGAGAACAACATCCTGGACCCTTCCCAGTCCGGCTTCCGCAGCAACCACAGCACCGAAACCGCCCTCATCGCCGCCACCGATGACATCAGGACCCTGCTAGACAACGGAGAAACAGCAGCCCTCATCCTCCTGGACCTATCAGCCGCCTTCGACACGGTCTGCCACCACACACTACGAACACGCCTTCACGACGCCGGGATCCAAGAGAAGGCCCTGGACTGGACCACATCCTTCCTTTCCGGCAGAACACAAAGCGTCCGCCTCGCCCCCTTCCGATCCAAGGCCACCAAGATCATCTGCGGCGTACCCCAAGGCTCCTCCCTCAGCCCAACGCTGTTCAACATCTACATGGCACCCCTCGCCCACGTCGCCCGACAGCACAACCTCAACATCATCTCCTACGCCGACGACACCCCGCTGATCCTCTCCCTCACCAAAGACCCTCACACCGCCAAAGCCCACCTCCACGAAGGAATGAAGGCCGTCGCCGAATGGATGAGGACCAGCCGCCTGAAGCTGAACTCGGACAAGACGGAGGTCCTCATCCTTGGTTCCAACCCTTCAGCCTGGGACGACTCCTGGTGGCCAACATCACTGGGAACAGCCCCGCCACCCACCGACCACGTACGCAACCTAGGGGTCATCCTCGACCCCACCCTCTCCATGACTAAGCAGGTCAACGCCGTTTCCTCATCCTGCTTCAACATCCTCCGAATGCTCCGCAGGATCTTCAAGTGGATCCCCACCGAAACAAGAAAAACAGTCACCCAGGCCCTCGTCACCACAGGCTGGACTACGGAAACGCCCTCTACGCAGGAATGACGGCTAAGCTCCTGAGACGGCTGCAACGCATCCAGAACGCCTCTGCACGTCTTATCCTCGACATCCCCCGACGCAGCCACATCACACCCCACCTGAGAGACCTGCACTGGCTCCCTGTCAACAAGAGGATAACCTTCAAGCTCCTCACCCACGCACACAAAGCACTCCACAACTCCGGACCAGCCTACCGCAACAGACGACTCAGCTTCTACACCCCCACCCGCCAGCTCCGCTCGACCAGCCTCGCCCTCGCCACAGTCCCCCGCATCCGGAAAACGACCGCCGGCGGCAGATCCTTCTCCCACCTCGCCGCCAAGACCTGGAACACCCTCCCCACCAACCTCCGACAGACCCAAGACCTACTGGCCTTCAGAAGACTCCTCAAGACCTGGCTCTTCGATCAGTAGCAGCACCACCCCCCTCTTCCCCCAGCGCCTTGAGACCCTCGCGGGTATGTAGTGCGCTTTATAAGTGACATAATTGATTGATTGATTGAAGGACATCATAACTTGAAACCTATGATTAAAATATCTGCACACATTTACAGGATTCAAGGAACACAGTTCTCCAGCTGTCTTCAATTCAATGTTTTTAACATTTGAATTTGCTTCTCGTAGAAAGGCAAGCAAATCGTCCCATGCATATTCAGCACAGCTAAGTGTTACAAACCATGTAGGCGTACCTAAGTTTCTTAACATTCATTTAAGTTCTCCATGATGATGATACCAATACTCATTGGTACTACGTTGAGACTCCATCAAATTAATTAACTGAGATTCAAAATTTTCATCTCTTTGTTGAACTTTGTCCATGAATTCCTTTGCAGAAACATGTAGAAGATGAACTTCTGTTTTAAATATGTGGTTCAACGCATATGAAAGTGCAGACAAATCACTTTCAAACAGAAGATGAAATATATATTGAATGCACTATTGAAATCTTGGATCTTCAGAGTACAATCTTGTCGAGCTGGAATCCATACAGCTCGCTCATCAAATCATTCACCTTCTCCATTGGGAAATAGCTGTGGAAAACAATGAGCTTCTAAACTTTTTTCCCATACACTCATGGGAGTTCCCTTTGCTTCCTTCATTTGAAATAATTCAATACTGTTTCCAATCATTTCCTTGAATGTAGAGGGTGTATAGTATATTATTAATAAATCTCTTCACTCTTGGACTTGTCCACTTTTTCTATTTGGCCACTTGAAATTTCTGTTTCACCTTCAAACAAGATTGCCTATTTATCAACATTTACATTCTTATAATAAATATTATTTTGTACCAGATATGATGTAGCCTTTTGAAGTTTATTAACATCTACAAACTCTTGCCATATTTTTCGACTCTTGGTTGGTACACCATTTACTAGAATAACTACTGCTCGTAAATCTTACCTGTTTTGTTGGTGCCGCCACCACTGCCAGAGTCATTTGCGGCCACTACCGATTCCCGGTCCAGGGAGACCACAGGGAACTACTCGCCCCAGCAACCCTTGCGGCGCGCACGCCGCCCACGCCATTGGAGAGCGCCAGGAGGCGTTCAAAAGGTCAACAGGGCTCCCGCAGCGCGGTACACGCGCGGGCGTGCCCGGGCCGTGCCCGGGCCAAGGGCGGGCCCATCTGTGCCCGTCTGCGCCCGTCAGCGACCGGAGGAGGCCGGGCGGGCCACCCCCTTGATAAGAGGGTAACACCTACGTATTACGTTACACGAGCTGCAGGTGCAATTGTACGGTAAAAACGTTTTTGGGTAACTGCTCACTACTAGCATTGTGTGGTGGTTAGTGAGTTGTCGAGCAGTTTGGGGGTCTGATTGAATATGAGTAAGACAATGACCAAGCGCAGGGGAGTGGCAGGTACCCTAGACGCTTTTATAGTTAGGGCAGAATCGCTTCTGAGCCACGAAATAGAAATGACAGAGCGGCGACTTTCATTAGATCCAGCAGTATTACAGAGACGTTCATCACTAGGATTATTAGACCCGGGGGATTCCTTACAACCGCCACTGCCTACTACATCGCAAGACATACCTATGACACCTCCCGTACCTTCCTTGGACATATCCCCAACACGACAATCAACAACGTTGAATGGGGCAAGTACACGGGCATCTAAGTTATCTGAGGAGACCAAGGGGAGACAACTACCAATTAAACGAAGGCGGGGTGTGTGATCTTCAAAAGGGGGTGGTGCCCAAAAGAAGAAGAGAAGTACAAAAGGAATTAGCGCCGTTGATCGAACAATAGCCCACACAGTCCATACAGTTGATTCGGCAGCTCCCTTGATTAATTCCGTTGGCACGCAGACGGACTTAGACATGTTCTCATTTTCATTACCACCACTAAGACGAGAATGTATTGGGGACTCCATTACTATTTCTACTATGGAGTCAGTTCTGGGAACTGTGTTAGCTCATATTAATGAACTATTTGACAAGAATTTTAATCCTTTAAGGGAAAAGTTGGAACAGGTGAATGCTGTTATAGCTAATATAAGTGGTAAGATTATGAATCCCAATGTAAATGTTGCTGAGGGGGAGAACTCTTCAGTAACAGTATCAGTACCAGCAAATGTGAACTCTTTTGATTATCTGTGTAGTACAAGCTGCAAAACGAAAGAACCCCATATACCAAAACCTAGATCGAAATCAAGGATGGGAGAAGGAAACATACACGGAAACATACAGGGAGTGGTTCAAGATCAAAATACAAAGCATAGAGGGGCGTGGCTTGGGCGCAGCCAAGATGGCCGCACTCTTTTGAGCTCCGGTACGTCGCCGAGAGGCTGGTCGGCAAAAGAGGTGATGGAGACCTTGAACACCTGCTCTAATTATGGAAAGCAACAGCGGAATGTGACGTGAGGACGAGTGAGGAGTTGCAGCGACGGTGGAGTGCTCTGGGCTGAGAAACCTTTGTTTCTGTGTTTACCT
The DNA here is from genome assembly GCA_963921515.1 of Calotriton arnoldi. Taxonomy (NCBI): domain Eukaryota; kingdom Metazoa; phylum Chordata; class Amphibia; order Caudata; family Salamandridae; genus Calotriton; species Calotriton arnoldi. The sequence continues at coordinate 58,597 of CAWUFW010022342.1, read as the reverse complement.
CAGACGTAGCTCCCAAGATGGCGGCGGCGCGAGGAATACGAGAGAAATGGTGAATTCTCGGAGCTCTTTCTGTTTCTGGCTGCAAGGGTGAGATCGGAGGAATACTTCTAGCACCATACGCCCACTTGAAATATTTTTTCTGCAGACTAATAGCGCTTGACTGAGGAGAAGTTCAGTTCCTGCTGAGTGTGCTGTGAGTGCTGTTTTAATACCTGCTATTCCGCCCTTATCTGCCTGCTTACTATGGTGTCACACTGATTAAGAGACTTATCGAGGGTATTTTGGACTGCTGCTGGCTGCTGGGATGACTACTCTTGACCTGTAGCTACACCAATTACACCGGCCACTGAAATATACCATTTGCTACGCAGGGTCCGCACATGGTAGTCTGAAAATAACGCTGTTTTTTGAGCAGGTGGACTTGAAGACTTATTTTCCAGCTAGCCTGTGAGGTATGAGAAGTCTCTCTTGCAACCTTCTGATGTGTTTTTCTTGACGGGAGGCTCATTTCCAGTTTTCTTTTTTGGGGCCAGAATTGGGTTTTTTCATATATTTTAAATACAGCTAAGTGCTGCCTCAGGAGTAAAGTTCATCAGGCACTCAGTCATTGGGTGCTTCTAAGCGCTATCTGAATCCTGCTTGGTATTCCTGGTCAGTCTTCACCAGTCTTTGCTGTATTGCGGATGATATTGCTTGTTTATCAGCAATTTCGTGGTGCGCTATATATTTCCTTAGTGGAATGAGGGTATAGAGAGTCACTTCTCATTGACTATCATTATCTGTACTGCCTTTTCTTCAAAATTGTTCTGTTTTTTGGGGCAAGGTGTGAAGCTTGGTGTTGTCCTGGAGATCGATATCAGTTGTTTATATCTCCACTATAATACCTGTGCTCCAATGGCAGAAAGTATGGGTCCTCCTACTAAAGATAAAGACTCTAAAGGGTATCTGAAAAGGTCTAAACAGGCCTCTCCCACGCCGGAATTAGTACCTAAGGACTCTGGCACTACTTTGGACACTATTCTTTCTCGCCTTAATTCTGTTCATGACATTGCGCAGAGTACTTAAAACAAATACTGATTTACTTCAGGTTGAAGTAGCGGCAATCAGGAATGATTTTAAAAATTTGTCGCTTTGTGTCTCAAATGCCGAATCTCGTATAAGTGCAGTAGAAGATACCACACACAAGCAATCTAAACTTATGCAGAATATGGAACGTTCCCTGGTTGCATTGCGGAGAGACCTTACGGAGCAGGAGGACAGGAATCGTAGAAGTAACCTACGTATATTTGGTCTACCAGAGGATTCGGAGAAAGCTGCTCCATCAATGCTAGACTTTCTGCTTAATTGGATTCCTACTGTACTGGGTATCTCGTGCCAAAGAGACTTTGAAATTGAGCGTGCTCATAGAGTCCCAACATTTAGATCAAAGTCTATGTCGTATCCCAGACCAGTGGTTTTCAAACCATTGAGACACCAACATTCTGAACAAATTTTGGCACAAATGAGGAAAATCAGATCGATTCAGTGGGAGGGCCATAAAATTGCCATATCCCAGGACTTTGCCAGAGATACTGTCATTCGAAGGAAAGGTTTTCTAAACCTACGAAGGAGACTTTTAGAGATGAATATTCCGTTCTCCTTTGCTGGCCTTTCACGGTTTAAAATAACTTTCAAAGGTCGCACTCAGATATTTTATGAGCCTTCTGACTTGTCTACGTTTCTGGATAACCAGTCTGAATTGAGGATGGATTCTGACTCTTCTTTGAGCACTGCTACTTCTTAATCAATCCTTGTTGGAGATGTTTGGATTAATCTTTTTGTGCTTCTTGTCACTTTTCAGATGCTTTTGTCCCCTTATTATTCTAGGGGTGAAATGGGCTATTTATCCTAGGAAGCTTGGCTGTTATAGTCCTCATGCTTGTGAATTTACTAACTTTTTTCTTTACAGGTTTCTCTTCCTTTCTCCTATTTTATCATAACATAATGTTATTCGTATAATATTCATTGGCCTTCACTTTACAGGATTCATCTTTTTCTTTTCTGATAAGTTTCCTCTTTGTGTTATTTCTGATTTTTCTTTGAAGTGCACCTATTAATTAAACATTGTTCTAGGTGTTTGGGTTAATGTTCCTGTATGCCTTTTTTCCCATTTGTGATGCTATTGTCCCCTTGTTCCTCTAGGGGTGGAATTGGTCATTTCTTCTAGGAAGGATGGCTGTTGTTCTCTCTTTGTTTTAAAGGGTGTTTTCTTCTTTTTATATCTCTTTACAGGCATACAGCTGATTTTTTATTTTTATTGTCTATCTTCTTCTTAGGTATCATATATATGTTTAATTGATTTCCTGACTGTAGTTTTTAGATATAGGTCTGTTTGGCAATAGATCTTGGCTACCAGATATTATTGTGTTTATGTAGAGTTTTTCTGTTTTGCTCCTTTTTTCATATCATTTATTCTTTACCTCGCTCTGTTCCTGGAATCTGTTCTTCTCTACCATCCTCTTATGCATTACCCAACTTTCATTGTTATGAAGATGTATATTGCAGTATGTATTTTACAATTCCTCGATGTATTTCTTTGCAATGCTAATTAATTCACATTTTCTTTAACAGGTAAAATGGATTTTTGTGTCTTATATATATTTAACAATATGAATTTACATAGGTTTAAGTATATAGAGCTATTGGTACTGTGATATTTTAACTGTTCTAGTTATTGATAGAATGTTAACTATATTTCTGCGATAGTTCTTTTTGTTCCGTCGCACATTATAGGATTTGGTCTTCCTTTTCAATAGGCGAAACTGTGTATGCTGGCCTCTTTGGCTGCTCCTTCATGTTTTTCCTCCCCATGTATTTGGTCTATTATAGACTTCCCCTGGTGGGGTTTTTTTTCTTTTTCTTTATATGTTGTTTTTTTTGCTCTATTTTCTATTTTTGTTTTTCTCCTTTTTCCTTTCTTAACCTAGTCCTTCTTGACTCTTTTTCTCCTAGAGACTCCTGCTACAATCCACTATGTGTTTTTCCATTGTCTCCGTTTTATCTTTACATTTCAGATTCAACTACTAGGCGTTCCCTTTTTCATGCACCAAGTGCAATTATGTATATTGGTTTCTCGCTAATATGCCGGGCCTGAATGTGCTTTCACTCAATGTGCGTGGTTTGAATCACCCTGTGAAGAGGGCAAATATTTTGGATTATTGTAAAAGCCTTTCTAGTGATTTAGTCTTGTTGCAAGAAACCAAAAAAGCTTATAAAGAAGCCTTATTGTTGCGGAAGGAGTGGGTCTCTTGCTCTGAGGCCTCTGGCAAGAGGAATGGAGTGGTGACTCTGATTTCCAGGAGTTCTGGGCTGTCTATTGTTACTGCGGAGCATGACTCAGAGGGTAGGTGGTTGCTTACTCATTTATCTAATGGCTCGTTGGAAATCTATGTCATGAATATCTATGCACCTAATGGTGATGATCCGTCTTTTGGCGTATTGTCACTAAAAAGCTCTCAGAAATTCCTCAAAATGGCAAATTGATTGTTGGCGGGGACTTTAATCTCCCAATGGACCCTATCTTAGACAGACATTCTGCTTTTAAGTTTCGCCTCCCAGGGCTCATAAACAGATGATTAATATGTGTTCCTCCTCTAGACTCACTGATGTGTGGAGAATGCATAATCCCACCGGCAGCGACTTCACCTTTTTCTCTTCTCCACACTCTACTTTTTCTCGCATTGACTATCTTCTGGTTCATTCAACACTCCTAAAGCATTCTACGAATCCTATCATTCATCCTATACTTGTTTCTGATCATGCAGCGGTCTCGTTCACGCTTCTGAATCTCACAGACAATAGGGAACCACGTACTTGGCGCTTGAACACGGAGATCTTGTATGAACAGGATGAGGTTGAACAGCTTAACATAGATATTACAAATTTTTTCCATGAGAATACGTCTTCGGTAAACTCTCCAGTGGTTCTATGGGACGCTTTCAAGTGTACTATTCGAGGACAGATTATTAAAAGTATGGCAAAACGAAACGCAGATATTAGGAAGGAACTTTCTGCTTTAGCGGATAATATTAAACATAAAGAGTGTCTATATAGAAGTTCTAAAGATAAATCGATTTGACAAGATATCAAGAACTTAAAATACTCTTACAATTCTATTGTAACGAGAAGGGCTCATATTGGCGTCCAGGCACAGAAGTCCAAACGGTTGCTGTTGAAGAATCGAGCAGGGAAAGTGTTGGCGGCTACGTTAAAATATCAAGATTCTAGTATCAGGACAGCGCAGATTTCTTGTATAAATGACAGTTCTGGAGCTAGGAAATTTCAGACTAAAGAGATTCTTGAAGTGTTTCGTGATTACTATAGCAGACTATATACTCCCCATAATCAATCGTCTCTTGCTCAATGTCAACAATTTTTGGAATCGATTCCTACTCATACTATTTCTCACGCTTATGGGATTAAAGTTGGGGAAACCGATCGATTCCGAAGAAATTATTCATGCCATTAAGGCCACTCGGTCAGGGAAGGCTCCAGGTCCGGATGGGTTCCCTATTCTTTTTTATAAGACATTTCTCCCATCTTTATTATCTCGTCTCAAAGACGTCTTTGATAACTTTGTCTCGTCAGGGACGGTCTCTGGATCAGCTGCTGAGGCTACTATTGTGGTAATCCCTAAGGAGGGTAAGGATCATTCTGACCCTAGGAATTTTCGCCCCATTTCCCTTCTGAATATGGAAGCGAAAATTTTCGCCAAGATTTTGGCCAAACGCTTGGAACTGTACATTCCTTCGCTTATTCACCCCTCACAGACTGGCTTTGTTAAAGGCAGGTTGGCTAGGGACAATATTCAGACTTTTTGTCATATCCTGGGGAAAGCAAAGTTATCTAGCCTCCCTTCGGCAGCCATCGCTCTCGACGCCGAAAAGGTCTCTTGGCCGTTCCTAAAAGCAATCTCACAATCTAGGAGATTCTTTTGTTAGTATGGTGATGTTTTTGTATGCGCAACCTAAAGCAAATATTAGAATTAACGGGGCTACCTCTTCCTTTTTTAATCTGTGTCAGGGTACTAGGCAAGGATGTCCGTTATCACCTCTTCTTTTTCTGTTATCTATTGACCCTCTCCTTCAGCAACTTTATCTAAATCAAGATATTAAAGGCTTTCAATTTGGCTCGAAAAATATCAAAACAGCCGCCTATGCGGACGATGTGCTCATCTTTTTGAAGATATAGGTAATGCAATTCCTGCCATTTCCGATAATATTAAAGAATTTTCTCGTGTTTCAGGGTATACTCTGAATAAAGATAAGACGGAAATGTTTCCTCTCAACGCGTTTTGCTTTCCTTCCCACATTGGAGATTGTGAGAAGTTGGCCTGGTATATGCTGTTCACTAGTTAAAGTGGACACCTTGCACCAGTACAATTCGACTCTTATGGTAGGTAGGTTTAAGACAACCTTTATAGAAAGCTATCCTAGTGGTAGCTGTGGAGAGCAGCCTTCAGGCTAAGTCTTGGAGGAATGTAAAGCAGCTTGTTTTACCACACAATCTCTTGAATGACCAAATGAAAAGACACCACACAGGTATATATATCAAATATATATGTATTTATTACTAAACAACTCTCTACTAATCTCTTTATGAGATTAGAAGTCAGGAACATATGCACAAATCAACGTTTCACAATAAATTAAGCACAAATATGGCTGGGGCCCTAGGGGCGTACCAGCCCATATACTAAAAAAGAGACTTAAGAACAACGACTTGCAGGGAGCCAAGGCCCAGGGCCCTCAGAAGGGTTAGGGCCTCACGAAACCACCCAAGGCAGGTAAGTAAAGGACCCACGGGGGACGTGTGCAGTGCGTGAACACAGGCGCGGATCGCCGTAGACTTCAATGGGGCAAGTCGCGGTTGGAAATTAAGAGTTTAAGGGCACTTCGGGAGTAGCTACAAGCAAGTCACTTACAGGGTAAGTAGTTCTAGGGCCAACACCCACAGGAGCACCGTAGTGCTGGAGTTACCTCACCCAGGGAAGCCAGGTGCATAGGTGTCCTTTGGTGTCGGGTCGCGGAGTCGTTTTCAATGGGAGCCAATGAAGACTTGCTGCTTGTGAAGTCCGAAGAAGTGTCCGGTGGAATCCAAGCCTGGATTTGGAAGAAGGAAGACCTGAAAGCAGAGGGCACAGTGTTCAAAGTCACTGGGCAGTGACCCGGGGCAAGGAAGATGACTGCCCACCGTCACCGACAGATTCAGGTCGTTCATGGGTGTTTTGACTCTTCGGCCACGAGGTCCAGGAGGCGTCGACGATGACCAGGAGCTGGATTCGGTGGGTCCCACAAAGTCTGCAGCTGACTGCGGTGTCGGCAACCCGATTGGAGCCAACAAGCCTTAGTAGCAGCAAGTCTCGTGGAAAGCGTAAAAAGTCAATGGTGCAGACCAGCAAGGTCTGGGGGACTCACCCAGAAAGCGTAAGTCAGGGCAGGCCTAGAGCAACCAGGGGAGCCCTTTGGATTTGTAGAAAAGTCTTCAGGGGACCCACAACCCGGCTGGCAAGGGATCGCAAAGATGCCTCAGGACGATTCCTTCAACAGGGGCCCACGGTCACTCGGGATGGGGTAGTCCTCTGATCTTGGGAGGGATCTCTGCTAGAGGCTGGGACCATATGTGGCCCAAAGCACAGGTTCGTAAAACGTTGTGAAGGGGTTGCACCCAACAATAGTGCACAGTACCCAGGGACTGCGGTTCCTCGTCACTCGTGGGGTCCACTGGCCTCAGCTTCACTGGGAACTCACGATGGCCTTTGAGAAGTCAGGAAATCCTCATCTTGGGCTGCAGGGACCTCGGACTCCAGCGGGAGCAGCGTAGTTTGCAACTGTCGTTTCAGTTTTTGGTGCCTGCCAAGCAGGGGAGTCACTCCTTGACTCCAAGGGAGATTCTTCAGTCTTCCAGAGGTAGTGGAACATCGAAGGTCCAGGATTCTTCTTCAGAGCGTCGTCCAGGAGTATCTAGTTTGCAATGCACAGGTTCCCCCTCTTATACTAAAAGGAAGGGAGGGACTAGCTCTATGACCCCACCGATGGGAGGGTCAGGGGAGTGGGTGGCTACACCCACTTCCCTTTGTCCAGTTTCACGCCAGAGCAGGGGCAGGTAGCCTCTGAGCTGGTTTGAACTGGCATATGCACAGAGGAGCCTTCTGCTCCCCCAGTGCAGGACTTCAAAGCACTCTAGGAGTGCACCCACCCAGCCCCAATACACTAAACCCTGTCTGGAAGGTGGTCACACCCTTCTGTGACAGGATACCTATTGTTGGGCTTCCTCCACTGCGAGTTTCGGTCATCAGCAGGAGGGCAGCCCAGTGTCTGTGACTGGTGGCATCTATTTTGTGATGCCAGGGCTCTTCAGGATTCTACCGCGTTTCCACAGTAGGCACATGTCTATCCCTCTAGAAGGGTGGAATGCTACCCCCGCCGCCAGAACTGGCGGGGGGGTAGTATTCCAAGATGTTTGACACCAAACACGACATGTTTCCGTGCAGCCATCCCAAAGTTAGCATTTAACGCGAGGTTATAATGCGCTTAAGAGTATATGGTCAGGCTGCACTACAAACAGCATCAGAGAAGGGTCTCCGAATGCTGCAGAGGGGCTCTGCTCATGCAGGGGCACCCCCTCACATAGGAACCAAGCACTCTGCCTTCAGGATTGATAAGGCCTGCCATAGGAGTGACTTATAGGTTTATATGTGTGTATCTATGTAGTGATATAGGTAGCCTATATCACAGTAAGGGGTGCATGCACCACCTTACCCAGGCTGAAGTAGCAGACCTGTGGTGTCAGATTTAGTCTGCTTCCCAGGGGTGGCATAATACATGCTTCAGCCCCTGGTAGGGATGTGAAGTACCTATGCCCTTGGCACCTAAGGTACCATATACTAGGGACTCATAAGGTACCACAGTATCCAATCACTAGTGCACCTAGAGTGCACTCCAAGTCGTTTAGAGAGAACAGAGAGGCTGGGGCCCTGATTGGCAGGGTCCCAGCCAGACTATAGCCAGAAACCAGTGTAAACATCAGAAAAAAGTGGGGGCAACATAAGAGGCAGATCCTACTCTCCTACACAACCCCCCCAAACGCAGGGACACTAAACTAACCTTGACCAGTTGAGTCTTCGTGCTCTAAGTGGAAATACCTTGAGAGTCCATCTGCATTGGCATGTTGGGTCCCAGGCCTATGTTCCACTGTATAGTCCATCCCCTGTAGGGAAATGGACCACCTCAAAAGTTTTGGGTTTTCACCTTTCATCTGTTTAAGCCATAGGAGGGGCTTGTGGTCAGTCTGAACTATGAAGTGAGTGCCAAACAAGTATGGCCTCAGCTTCTTCAGGGCCCACTCCACAGCAAAGGCCTCCCTCTCTATAGCTGACCAACGTTTCTCTCTAGGGGTCAGCCTTCTGCTAATAAAAGCTACTGGCTGGTCTTGACCTTCATCATTCAGTTGAGACAGTACAGCTCCCACACCCAGCTCAGAAGCATCTGTTTGGACAATGAACTTTTGGTGTAGTCTGGACTCTGTAAGATGGGGCCAGTGCACATGGCCTGCTTTAGGTCTTCAAATGCCTTCTGACAGCTAGCTGTCCACTGAACCTTTTTGGCATTTTCTTTGAGGTCAGATCATTCAAGGGGGTCACTATAGATCCATATCCCTTCACAAACCTCCTATAGTACCCAGTCAGGCCTAAGAAGGCTCTCACCTGTGTCTGGGTGGTTGGAGCAACCCATTCCATTATGGTTTGGATTTTACTCTGTAAAGGCTGAACCTGGCCTCCACCCACAAGGTGGCCCAGGTACACAACCTGACTCTGCCCTATCTGGCACTTAGTGGCCTTGATAGTGAGGCCTGCTTTCTGCAGAGCCTCCAAAACATTTCTGAGGTGGACCAGGTGATCCTGCCAGGAGGAACTAAAGACAGCAATATCATCTAGATAAGCTGAGCAATAAGTTTCCATCCCTGCCAGAACTTTATTCACCAACCTCTGAAAAGTGGCAGGTGCATTTTTCAATCCAAAGGGCATCACCACAAAGTGGTAGTGACCCACCAGGGGTCGAAAATGCTGTTTTGGCTTTTGCATCATCAGCTAACCTGATCTGCCAGTAGCCAGCTGTTAGGTCAAATGTACTTAGATACTTGGCTGAGGCCAAAGTATCAATCAGCTCATCTGCCCTTGGTATGGGATAGGCATCAGTCCTGGTGACTGCATTGAGGCCTCTGTAGTCTACACAAAACCTCATTTCTTTCTTACCACCCTGGGTATGAGGCTTGGGCACTAGGACTACTGGGCTAGCCCAAGGGCTATCTGAAGGCTCAATCACACCTAACTCCAACATTTTCTGGACTTCAGTCCTGATACAGTCCCTGACATGGTCAGGTTGCCTGTAGATTTTACTCTTGACAGGCAGACTGTCTCCAGTGTCCACCTCATGGGTGCACCAGGTAGTCTGACTAGGGGTCAGGCTAAACATATGTCTGTAATGTTGCAGAACTTGTCTGCACTCAGTTTGCTGATGGTCAGTGAGGCTGCTTGCCAAAGCAACACCATCTACTGACCCATCATCAGGGTTCTGTGAGAGCAGGTCAGGAGAGGGTCACTCTCCTCCTCCTGGTCCTGATCAGTTGCCATGAGCAAGCCCATGTCAGCCCTGTCAACATATGGCTTTAATCTGTTGACATGGAGTACCCTCAGGGGGCTCCTGGGAGTTCCAAGATTCACCAGATAGGTGACTTCTCCCTTTTGCTCAACAATTGTATGGGGGCCACTCCACTTGTCTTGGAGGGCTGCTGGGGCCACAGGCTCCAACACCCACACTTTCTGTCCTGGCTGGTACACAGTCAGCACAGCCTTTGGTCATGCCAAGCTTTTTGTAATTCTTGGCTGGCCTCCAGGTTTTTGGTTGCCTTTTTCATGTATTCGGCCATCCTGGAGCGGAGACCAAGTACATAGTCCATCACATCTTGTTTGGGGGCTTGAGAGGTAACTCCCAGCCCTCTTTACCAAACATAATGGACCTCTTACAGGATGCCCAAACAGAAGCTCAAATGGGCTGTAACCAACCCCCTTCTGTGGAACCTCTCTGTATGCAAACAACAGGCAGGGAAGAAGAAGGTCCCATTTCCGCCTAAGCTTCTCTGGGAGTCCTTTAATCATACCCTTCAGGGTTTTGTTGAAACGTTCAACCAACCCATTGCATTGTGGGTGATAGGGGGTGGTGAATTTATAAGTTACACCACACTCCTTCCACATTGCTTTCAAATATCCTGACATGAAGTTTGTACCTCTGTCAGAGATGACCTCCTTTGGGAAACCCACTCTGGAGAAAACTCCAATGAGGGCTCTTGCCACCACAGGGGCTGTGGTGGTCCTCAGGGAATTGCCTCTGGGTACCTGGTGGCATGATCCACTACCACCAGGATAAATCTGTGCCCAGATGCAGTTTGAGGGTCAAGGGGACCAACAATGTCAATCCCTACCCTTTCAAAGGGGACCCCCACCACAGGTAGTGGTATCAGGGGGCCTTTGTGGTGCCACCTGCCTTGCCACTGGCTTGGCATGTGACACAGGAGCGACAAAACTCCTTTGTGTCCTCTGGACATATGTGGCCAATGAAAATGTGGAACAAGCCTGTCCCAGGTCTTGTTTTGGCCCAAGTGACCTGCTAAAGGGATGTCATGTGCTAGGGTCAAGAGGAACCCCCTAAACTTCTGAGGTATTACCAACCTCCTGGTGGCTCCAGGGGCTGGATCTCTACCCTCAGAATATAGGAGTCCCTCATCCCAATAAACTTTATGGGACCCACTAGCACTCCCAGCAGCCTCAGCAGCAGCCTGCTGTCTGAGGGGTTCAGAGGGGCAGCACTGTTGCTCCTTACTCAGATCTTCCCTAGAAGGGCCCCCTGCCCCCAAGAACTCAACCTGATCAGGCTCAAGTTCCTCTGGGGCAGTTCCTTCTTCAGGGTCTGCTCCTCCTCCCTTAAGAGGGGAATCAATGATCTGAGACAGAGGGGAAGGCACTGCCTTAACCCTACTGCTCCTCTTCTTGGGAAGCATCTGGTCCATAGTTTCAGGATCCAGAGCTGGTTCAGTGTCATGCATTTTGGCCTGTGACCTGGTCACAGCAAATACCTTCTGCAGGGATGCCTAACATCTTAGCATGAGTCCATAACTCTACTTCAGACCAGGCTGAAGTTTCTAGATCATTGCCCAATAGACATTCTACAGGGAGGTCTGCACTGACTACAACCTTCTTGAGGCCAGTTACCCCTCCCCAGGAGAAATTCACAACTGCCAGACTATGGTTGGTCCTGACATTGCTTGCATTGGTCACCTGGTACATTTCGCCCAGGATGATCTGTCCAGGGTCCACAAGATCCTCTGCCACCATGGTGACACTAGCACCTGTGTCCCTAAATGCCAAAGCCTGTTTGCCATTTATTACAGGCTGCTGTTTGTACTTGCCCAGATTACTGGGGCTCACAAGGAAGGACATGTCCATGTCTCCATCACAAATCAGCATTGCCTGAGTGGGTACTCTGACTAGGCCAGAGTCCACTTCAGAACCCAGGGTCAACCCTACTACACCCTTATTCTGAGTACCACCTCCACCAGTAGCTGAACTAGGGGGAACAGTTGCCTTAGGGGCAGGAGTGGTGGTGGTTTGGTCTTTGGACTTGTTACAATCAGAAGTCCAGTGTCCTTTCTGTTTACAGAATTTGCACCAGGGCTTCTTTTGGCCTTTTCCCTTGTTGGATTGTGACTCCCCACCAGATGCAGATTTTTGGGGCCCTTGTGAAGACTTCTGGTCTTTTGACTTATCCCCACCTTTCTCAGGGCCCTTAGAATCCTGCTTCTTTGTGTCACCCCCTTGGTTCTGGGTTTTCTGCCTCACCCTGGTTCTGACCCACTTGTCTGCCTTCTTTCCCAATTCTTGGGGAGAGGTCAGATCTGAGTCCACCAGGTATTGATGCAACAACTGGTTCTGGCAATTATTAAGGATCTGTTCTCTCATCATTAGATTATACAATCCCTTGAAATCAGTAACCCTACTGCCAACCAGCCAACCCTCCAGAGCCTTGGTTGCACAATCTACAAAGTCAGTCCAGTCCTGAGTCTGTGCCTTCTGGGTGTCTCTGAACTTCAACCTGTACTGCTCAGTGGTTAAGCCAAACCCATCTATCAGTGCACTCTTCAGGACTTCATAGTCATCAGCATCCTCTTCTCTAACAGTGAGGAGCTTGTCTCTACCTTTATCTGAAAAGGAGAGCCACAAGATTGCTGCCCACTGCTTTTGGGGGACCTGTTGTACTCTACAGGCCCTTTCCATAGCAGTTACCCACTTATGGATATCATCCCCACTCTGGTAGGGAGGAACAACCTTGCTCAGGTTCCTATGGTCTGGAATATATTCTCTGCCTCTAGGGACACTGTTGCTGCCACCAGGGGGTTCTAACCCCTCTTTTCTAGAAGCTCTCTGGAGCTCCAGGGCTTCCTTGTCTAATGCCAACTGCTTGGTTTTGAGGGCAAACCTTGCTTCCTCATACTGCAGCAGTTTGTACATTCTGTCAGAGGAGGTCTCTCTTCTTGAGAAGTAGGAGTTCCTCTGGTAGACAGATTCTCTGCCAGAGTGATAGGAGTGCTCAGATTCCCTAGAAAGGGACCTAGGCCTGTCCTCCACTATGTCAGTTCTCTTAGGGAGAATTCCTCTGTCCTGTTCAGACCCCTTGGGACCTGGCCCTACAATCACAGAGTCTTTGTCATCCAGATGTTCATCATCTGACCCAGACACTATAATTGACCCACCCACTGATTCAGATCCATTAGCTCCTAGAGCTAATCTAAGATCATCTGCTGTCAGCAGATCTATCAGGTGTAGTGTGGAGGGACTCTGTCCTAGCTTCAGGTGCCTTGCAGCACACATGGTTCTCAACTCAGAGAAAGCCATGTCCTTATACTGAGGCTGAGTGGATCCACTGGGTCCACTCCTTTAAGGACATTCTAGTGTTGTGCAGTGTTGTACTACCTACACTAGTTTGTGGCCTACTGATACTAGCTTGAGCTGTAGAAAGGGTGTGCTATCCCTTGGCACACAGCTCTAAGTTCAGTAGAACTTATTGATACTAAGCTTGACTTTATATGTACCTTGAGTACCTATAGTGGTTTTCAGTTAGTAATTCAAATAGAGATTTTCTGGTAAAACAATAGCAAGCTGGAATCCCACACGCTGCCACCAATGTGAGAAGTTGGCCTGGTATATGCTGTTCACTAGTTAAAGTGGACACCTTGCACCAGTACAATTCGACTCTTATGGTAGGTAGGTTTAAGACAACCTTTATAGAAAGCTATCCTAGTGGTAGCTGTGGAGAGCAGCCTTCAGGCTAAGTCTTGGAGGAATGTAAAGCAGCTTGTTTTACCACGCAATCTCTTGAATCAACAAATGAAAAGACACCATACAGGTATATATATCAAATATATATGTATTTATTACTAAACAACTCTCTACTAATCTCTTTATGAGATTAGAAGTCAGGAACATATGCACAAATCAACGTTTCACAATAAATTAAGCACAAATGGCTGGGCCCTAGGGTACCAGACCATATACTAAAAAAGAGACTTAAGAACAACGACTTGCAGGGAGCCAAGGCCCAGGGCACTCAGAAGGGTTGGGGCCTCACAAAACCACCCAAGGCAGGTAAGTAAAGGACCCATGGGGGACGCGTGCAGAGGGTGAACACAGGCGCGGATCGCCGTAGACTTCAATGGGGCAAGTCGCGGTTGGAAATTAAGAGTTTAAGGGCACTTCGGGAGTAGCTACAAGCAAGTCACTTACAGGGTAAGTAGTTCTAGGGCCAACACCCACAGGAGCACCGTAGTGCTGGAGTTACCTCACCCAGGAAAGCCGGGTGCATAGGTGTCCTTTGGTGTCGGGTTGCGGCGTCGTTTTCAATGGGAGCCAATGAAGACTTGCTGCTTGTGAAGTCCAAAGAAGTGTCCGGTGGAATCCAAGCCTGGATTTGGAAGAAGGAAGACCTGAAAGAGGAGGGGACAGTGTTCAAAGTCACTGGGCAGTGACCCGGGGCAAGGAAGATGAATGCCCACCATCGCTGACAGATTCAGGTCGTTCACAGGTGTCTTGACTCTACGGCCACGAGGTCCAGGAGGTGTCAACGACAACCAGGAGCTGGATTCGGCGTGTCCCTTAAAGTCTGCAGCTGACTGCGGTGTCGGCATCCCGATTGGAGCCAAGAAACCTTGGTAGCAGCACGTCTTGTGGAAAGCGTAAAAAGTCAATGGTGAAGACCAGCAAGGTCTGGGGAACTCACCCAGCGAGGGTAAGTCAGGGCAGGCCTGGAGCAACTAGGGGAGCCTTTTGGTTTTTTAGAAAAGTCTTCTGGGGACCCACAAGCCAGCTGGCAAGGGATTGCAAAGACGCCTCAGGAGGATTCCTTCAACAGGGGCCCACGGTCACTCGGGACAAGGTAGGCCTCTGATCTTCGGAGGGATTCCTGCTAGAGGCTGGGACCATATGTGGTCCAAAGCACAGATTCGTAGAACGTCGTAAAGTAGTTGCACCTGACAATAGTGCACAGTACCCAGGGACTGCGGTTCCTCATCACTCGTGGGGTCCACTGGCCTCAGCTTCACTAGGGACTCACGATGGCCTTTGAGAAGTCAGGAAATCCTCATCTTGGGCTGCAGGGACCTCGAGCCCTGGCGGGAGCGGCATAGTTTGCGACTGTCATTTCAGTTTTTGGTGCCTGCCAAGCAGGGGAGTCACTCCTTGACTCCAAGGGAGATTCTTCAGTCTTCCAGAGGCAGTGGAACATCGAAGGTCCAGGATTCTTCTTCAGAGCATCGTCCAGGGGTATCTAGTTTGCAATGCACAGGTTCCCCCTCTTATACTAAAAAGGAAGGGAGGGACTAGCTCTATGACCCCACCTATGGGAGGGTCAGGGGAGTGGGTGGCTACACCCACTTCCCTTTGTCCAGTTTTGTGCCAGAGCAGGGGCAGGTAGCCCCTGAGCTGGTTTGAACTGGCATATGCACAGAGGAGCCTTCTGCTCCCCCAGTGCAGGACTTCAAAGCACTCTAGGAGTGCACCCACCCAGCCCCAATACACTAAACCCTGTCTGGAAGGTGGTCACACCCTCCTGTGACAGGATACCTATTGTTGGGCTTCCTCCACTGCGAGTTTCGGTCATCAGCAGGAGGGCAGCCCAGTGTCTGTGACTGGTGGCATCCATTTTGTGATGCCAGGGCTCTTCAGGATTCTACCGCGTTTCCACAGTAGGCACATGTCTATCCCTCTAGAAGGGTGGAATGCTACCCCCGCCGCCAGAACTGGCGGGGGGGTAGTATACCAAGATGTTTGACACCAAACACGACATGTTTCCGTGCAGCCATCCCAAAGTTAGCAGTTAACGCGAGGTTATAATGCGCTTAAGAGTATATGGTCAGGCTGCACTACAAACACCATCAGAGAAGGGTCTCCAAATGCTGCAGAGGGGCTCTGCTCATGCAGGGGCACCCTCTCACATAGGAACCAAGCACTCTGCCTTCAGGATTGATAAGGCCTGCCATAGGAGTGACTTATAGGTTTATATGTGTGTATCTATGTAGTGATATAGGTAGCCTATATCACAGTAAGGGGTGCATGCACCACCTTACCCAGGCTGCAGTAGCAGACCTGTGGTGTCAGATTTAGTCTGCTTCCCAGGGGTGGCATAAGACATGCTTCAGCCCCTGGTAGGCCTGTGAAGTACCTATGCCCTTGGCACCTAAGGTACCATATACTAGGGCCTCATAAGGTACCACAGTATTCAATCACTAGTGCACCTAGAGTGCACTCCAAGTCGTTTAGAGAGAACAGAGAGGCTGGGGCCCTGATTGGCAGGGTCCCAGCCAGACTATAGCCAGAAACCAGTGTAAACATCAGAAAAAAAGTGGGGGCAACATAAGAGGCAGATCCTACTCTCCTACAGAGATGTTGGCTTTAAATGGCAATCAAAGCGCATTAAGTACCTAGGGATTTGGTTCTGTAACAATTTAACAGAGACTGTCTTGTATAATGAATCTCAAACTATAGTTAAGGTTAAACAGTTGTTGGATACATGGTCACCTAAATATATATCTTGGTGGAGACGTCTTCAAACTTTGAAGATGATGATAACTCCCATTGTTAATTTTGTGTCTTCAATGCTCCCTATCAAGTTGTCTTCAACTTTCTTTCATGAGATCGACGCTCTTACTTCAAAATTCCTATGGAGTGATAAGCGAGCTAGAAGAGCCTATAAACATCTGAGGAAACCTTATGATATGGGAGGATGTAATTTCCCAGATTGGAATTTGTACCAAGTGGCATTCTTAGCCTCTCAAGGTGCTCTTTGGTTCTCTACAGACTCTCGACATATTCCGCCGTGGTTGTCTATTTAGCGGGAATTGTCTTCTCCTCTATTTACCTCTTCTTTTTAACTGCGTCCACATTGACTGTACCTTTTTCTCGACGTATTATCTTAGATACCATCGCTGCCTTGAAGGCTATAGATAAAAAGTTTCTAAGCCAACTCATAAGTCTCGGTGGTCTTCTTTGTGGCACAATTCTAAAATTAAACTTGATATTGACTCGGCAACATTGGCATACTGGGCTAGCAAAGGTATCACATTGGTTAAGCACCCTTATGATTCAAATCATGATCCATTGCCTTTCTCTTCCTTAGCTCGGCAGTATACTCTCAGTAATTTGGATTTCTATACATTTTTTAAAATAAAGTTTGCCTTAGCTAAGGTCCACTTTTACCCGGATTCACATACTGTTTCCCTTCTGTCTATGTGGTATAAAGCAGGTCACGTTGCCTCTAAAATATATAAATTTTTATCCACCACGCCGCCTTTGCAGACTACGGTTACACAACAGAAATGGCTACATCATTTTGAACATGACCTTTTAAACATATTTCACCAGAAAGCTGGCAACTTATTGGGAAATTTTCCCTACGAAATAAAATTGCTCCTTCTCTTATTCAGTCTAAATTTTTCTCTCTCAATCTTTTACATTGGACCCCGGCTCGTTTGTATACCCTCAAACTCAAGGATAATGATCTCTGTTGGAGTTGTAATTTAGCTGCTGGTACATATCAACATATGTTCTTTGGAATGCTCTTTACTCCAATCCTTTTGGGAGCTGGTTCACAAACATCTCCTACTAATTTTCAATATTCAATTTGAGCTCTCGTTACCTCTAATTTTGTTAGGCCCATGGGCTACAACATCACCATTGCCTTTGGATCCTCTTGATATGCAATTGCTAGACTTGTTGTTGTCAATTGCGGTCAAGATTATATTAACAGAATGGAAATCCTTTGGGTCCATATCCTATCATACATGGTGGGCTTGGGTATCTTTTCTCCGAGGGGCTCATACTTCTGTGGAGGAGAAACACTATACACCCTTTGTTTCTAGTGGGGTCTGGAGATCTCTTGATAGATATATGAACTTAGCCTTACAAGGCCTGGTGGCGCAATATCCCTTGTGTCTTCTCCTTAACTTACCCTCCCTATTGTAGCAGGGGTCTCGATCTCTCTCTCTCTTGTTTGCTTTATTTTTACTTCTCTTTCTCTTCCTCACACTTTCTTTCTCTCTTTCTTTCTTCCTTTCTCTCTTTATCTTGCTGATTGATTTATACAAGTGATACAACTGATTCTCTCATATTGCTTCTTTATTGCTTTTTCCACCATATTAATTGATATGTCGGTGATATATATGACATTGATTATATATATACTGATGAATGCTTATTTATCTATTTATTTATTGTGTAACTCTCTTTTGGTTGTATTGCTTATTATGGTATTTTAATTGTTTATATTTCTTCTCTCAAACTAATAAAGATATTAGAACAAAAAAAAATACAAAGCATTGAGATGTACCTGAACGTTTACCCCTGGGAACTACACTGGGCAACCCGAGTAGTAATACCATAGATGGTTCAACGACAATTACCTTAAAATCTAATACTGATACTTTGAGTCTACCTCCAGCTTCGTGTCCTTACGTATTGATTCTGTCTGGTGTTCCTCCTCTTAAAAGCAACCAGAAGGAATCCTGGGTAAATTTACGTAACAAGACGGTGGATTGGTTAGTAAAATATAAAAGATTCTGCCCATCTGATATGGAAGAGGTTATTATGGTTCGCAGAGTTGGGTGGGTAGGCCAATCCCCCAAGAATATTGAGGGTGACTGCGTAGTGGTTAATTTCCGCAGGCCACAGACAACTCATCGTTTACTAAGTTTAAAAGAAAAAACTTTTAGTCAAACCACCAGTATCTGTGCCCTGCCGTTAGGTTATTTTTATAAACCACCATCTAGGGTTGGTGGGTATCATGGTGCTCCTGCTTTTCTATCAAATAGTTTTCAGGTCCTTTCAGATTTAGATACTCAAGACTGACAACCAGTCACAGTAGAGAGAGATTACATCTCCCTAATAATCCTCAAGTTACTATATCACTCCCTGCTAATAATATTTTAGATGATTATATTACCCCATCCAACAATAAGATAAGCTCAGATGCAAGTACCCTGAGTGAGAGTTTAGAAGATTTACAAGGCATAGTAAAGCTTAAAGAGATACGAAATATGCCATTGGTGCCCGGACTTAGTGAAAAGGTGGTGACACCTAAATTGAATCTGATCCTGCACAAAAACGCAATAGTCCTCCCTGATTTGGTCATTGAATCCCACTGTAGTTCATGAGACTGGAATAGAGTTGGATACTGTCGTGAATTTAGGAATGGGGAAAAGGAGCTAATGGAAATACGGCTCACGTCATGGAATATTGCGGGGCTAAAAAGGAATTTGCAGGATGCAGAATGGCAGGAGTACATAGATCAGAGTGACATATGCTTCTTCCAATCAATCAATCAATCACAGAATTTGTAGAGCGCACTACTTACCCGCGAGGGTCTCAAGGCGCTGGGGAGAGGGAAGGGGGGGGAGGTGCTGCTACTGGTCGAACAGCCAGGTCTTGAGTAGCCTCCTGAAGGTCAGCAGGTCTTGGGTCTGTCGTAGGCTTAGTGGAAGGGTGTTCCAGGTCTTGGCGGCGAGGTGTGAGAAGGATCTGCCGCCAGTGGTTGTTCTTCGAATGCGAGGGACGGTGGCGAGGGAGAGGTCGGCGGAGCGGAGCTGGTGGTTGGGGACGTAGAAGAAGAGTCGTCTGTTGAGGTAGGCTGGGCCAGTTTTGTGGAGTGCCTTGTGTGCGTGGATGAGGAGTTTGAAGGTGATCCTCCTGTCGACGGGGAGCCAGTGCAGGTTCCTCAAGTGGGGGTGATGTGGCTGTGGCGTGGTACGTCGAGGATCAGGCGTGCGGAGGCGTTTTGTATGCGTTGCAGTCGCTTGATGAGCTTGGCCGGGGCTCCCGCGTAGGGCGTTCCCATAGTCAAGTCTGCTACTGACGAGGGCCTGGGTGACTGTTCTTCTTGTGTCTGTCGGGATCCACCTGTAGATCTTGCGAAGCATGCGGAGGGTGTTGAAGCAGGAGGAGGAGACTGCGTTGACTTGCTTGGCCATGGAGAGCGTTGAGTCGAGGATGACTCCCAGGTTGCGTGCGTGGTCGGTGGGTGTCGGGGCTGCTCCCAGCGTCGTTGGCGTCGTCGTCAAGAGTCATGGGCTCTAGAAACCCCCATAAGGTTGGGTATAGAACCTATAGCGTTAATGCTATTCCTTCAGTTAGAGGTAGGCCCTCAGGTGGCCTTGTTATATGGGTAAAAATCACCGTTGGTATTGATATAACCCAGTTGGACTTCCCATCACAAGATATAATTGGTGTGAAGATTTGTCTACGGGATAAAACTGAAATATATTTCATAAATATATATAATAGACCAAGCCCGTCCAACAAGGAATCTACGGTGATAGACCAGCTCGACCTTTTTTTTAACGACAATTGATTCAAGGGCAATGATAATAGTGGGAGGAGATTTAAATTGTAAATTTGAGCCAGTGGTGGGTCTTGAAACAATCTTTGAAGATGAAGACATGGCAAACAATATTCCTCCCTTAGAAAGTAGCCCGGTAGTATCTTGTTCAGTTGCAGCTGCCCAAATTATGAGATTGGTGGCAGGTCTTGGACTTAGAGCTTGTAATGGTCGATTACCCTCAGACAGTCCAAATGTTCCAACATTTAATAGGGGTAATTGCAAGAGTAGCATCGACTATATTATAACATCTATCGGATTCTGGCCAAATGTAAAAGATTTAGTAGTCGATGCTAGAACTGATAGCGATCATTACCCCCTGCACCTGACACTAGCAGCGGATATATTCAAAATAACTCCACGGAACAATGAGGATATAAATAATACTCTTTTAAAGAGCCGTTAGTAAGTAACAACCGTAGAGCGCTAAAATGGCCAGTTATAGTGGGGAATATTGAGGCTATGATGCAAATTTATGTTATGTTTACTGACGTCATTGCCCCATATATTGATTTGCCTGCTACAGAGTTCCTTGTAACGATTGTACATCAAGCATTGGTAGAAGCGCTAAAACCTATTTTGAGTAAAATCCCTAAAGTAAGTGGAGGGAAAACTGAAACAAGTAGTTTGGTAAATCCCTGGTATAACAAGGAGTGCTGTGAGGCAAAAAAGAGCTTATACTGGCAGCAAAAAAAAATAATAATGTTATGGCCTTAAGGGAAAAAAGGACTAACTACAAGAGACTACTGGTACAAACTAAGAAAAGTTGGGATGAAAATATTTGGTTGGAATTAATTAGTGCAGCAAAAAGTAGAGATCATGTTGGATTCTGGCAGTTGGTGGCAAAAGATAACAAAACAGGAAGATGCAGTAAAGACCTCTTTTTGGATGCAAATACATGGGTTAATCATTTTTCCCGTCTTTATTCTGTATCCACAATTGAAATAACATATGATCAGCAAGATTGCGTATCTGACTCTAGTACAGCTTGTTTGCATTTTAGTTTGGAGGCTACATTGGCAGCAATTGACGCAGTGAAACCAGGAAAAGCGCCAGGCCCCAACAAGATACCAGGAGATTTACTGAGACACGATAAAACTGTCTGGGGCCCTTACATTAATCTTCTTTGCAATTCAATAGCAGCAGGTGCACTGATCCCCGAATCATGGAAGGGGGTGGAAATTACTACTATTTTTAAAAAGGGTAATCGTTATGATCCCTCAAATTATCGACCGATCAGCCTAATTGATATTTTACAAAACAATTTCGCAAGGCAAATTTTAATAAAACTAAATAACTGGATTGAGGATAATTGCATTCTTTCAAAATTTCAGGCTGGATTTAGAACCAGAACCAGCACAATCGACCAGGTTTTTAGATTCCTTTGTATAAGCTGGAAGTATACGATTTTAAAAAAGGTCACTTGTATATTGCCTTTGTCGACCTGAAGGCCGCATTTGACCTTATTCCCGAAAGTTACTATGGAAATCATTACAAGATCAAGTGGTACCAGGTGAGCTCCTCGTGCAAATAATAAGGTTGCACAAGGATAACTATGCAAAGGTCAGATGGGGTCCGAGGGGTGAACTGACAGAGGCAATACCAGTAAAAAGAGGTGTGAGGCAAGGATGTGTGCTGGCTCCCACCCTATTTTCGTTATATGTGAATGATATCCCAGAATATCTAATGGGTTGCGCACACGATTCACCAAGGCTAGGTGGGGGGCCAGTACCAGCTCTTTTATTCGCAGACGATACTATACTAATATCTCAAACTCCAAAGGGTCTACAGTGTTTATTAAATACCTTTTGTGCATACTGCGATACCAAGGGCCTACAAATTAATCCTAGTAAAACCAAATATATGGCAATAAACCCACATAGATCTTTTAAAAAGAATCTTTTGGTTAAAAGCCAAAAGTTGGAATATGTGCATAATTTTAATTATTTAGGTATAACTTTAGATACTAAAATGACCTGGAAACTGCAACTGGAGAAAAGTAAGGCTGTCTTGCTTCAAAACTCCCTACCGATAGTTAAAAAACATGGGAGTAGTACTTCTAGAGCAGTGTCCCCGGCTCTGGAGGTTTTTAAATATAAGGTCCTTTCAGCAACCCTGTACGGGGCAGAATTATGGGGACCGTCAAGTAAGAATACCTTTGCGGAAGGGGAAAATAATTTTTTTAGAAAATTACTGTGCCTTCCAGTGCGTACACCTTTAATCCCCATTGTTATGGACCTAAACATTAAACGTATAGATCACCAAGCCATACTGAGACCACTATTGCTTTGGGTGTGATTGTGGTCCACACCAGAACTTGCACATTACAAAGATGGCTTAAAGGAAATATTAAAGTTTGATCATAGTATGAATCTCCAGTGGTTTAAGCATGTTTTCCATTGGCTCGGCAAATTGGGGTTGCAACACTTTTGGGATGAACCATCAAACTTGATACTGGCTTCTAAGAAACTACTAAAGTCCACTTTTTGGACTTATATTCAAAATAGTGTGTCTCACAATTCTAAAATTGGCACACTAACCACCCAATTTTTATTAATGAAACCAATAGCGAGCTTCGAGTTATTCTTGGATGAAGTGCAGCCACAGTTAGCAAAATCATTATACTTGAAATTCCGATATGGTATTCTACAATCAAACTTTAATACATCAAAATGGGTCAGTAACTCTGGGGAGGAGAACAGTGAGTGCTGCGCATTAAGCCAACCTGACACTTTGGAAGACGATTTACATATATTATTCTTCTGCCCCGTTTACGACAAACCTAGGAAGAAATGGATTAAACCTATATGTAGAAACATGGGTATTAGGGCTTGTCGGGAGGCAGAAAGGATATTGAAAACTGATGGTTCCCAAAAAATTGTTTTCAGTGTTAGTAGTTATTTGTTTAATGTTGGCATAATAAGAGCAAAAGTAGGCTTGAAATTTTAAATGATTTTAAATGATTGCGTATATGTGTATCTGAAAATATGCCTTTATATAGTAATGCACTTGCACTTTAAAAAACTGACAGACTATAAAGGTTAAATTGCTAGTTGTTTTATTGCACTAAAAATATTTGCACTTTTTGTTATGGAACATCATACTGGAAGTTATATTAAAGGAACAAATGTATAGATATTTGTACCCTATTGCATCCTAAAGGCATTAGCGCTCTGTCAGAATAGATCCCTTTTGGGAAACTTTACTGATAGGAAGTATAGATAGTTACTTATAGTGCTTGGTTACAATAGGGTCAATTGATTGATTTATGTTATTCCTCAAATGTTTTTAGATACTAATTAAGCCCAGTTTTAATGTATTTATCTATATTTATATATTTTAAATTCGTATAATGGATGATCGGTCATCATTTTTATTTGATAATGAGTTTACCTGCTTTTGAAAATTGCTAAAAGTGGAGCCTCTTTGGGTAAATGTATCTGACCGTACTTTTTAAAAAATTGCAATGTGATTACTTTGTGTATCTTTTATGGTTTAAACTAAAACCGAAATAAAGAATAAAGAAAGAAAGAATAACTACTGGCTCATTTTCCTCCCTGTCTGCACCAACAGTTTCAATATTTTTCTTAAAATCTAAAGGTAAGTACACAACTCTTCCTTTCAGACCTCATTGTAAATCTGTTGGTGGCAGCTTACCTGTTTTAGGGTCCATACGAACTATAGCCTGAAATGGGTGCACAGATTGAATAAGAATGGACACATATGCATTCAAATCTGCTAGTTCCTGGGGAATAGCTACCATCTCTAAGTTAGTATGAACTGCTCTAGCTGGCATTGTATTCTCTTCTAATTTGTTGTAACAATATTTACAAATAAGTTGATCAGTAGCCAACTCAAACCAACCTTCTACCAACAAATAAGCACCAAATTGCTGCCACTTCTCATTGTTTTCTTTTTCACTTTGTAACTATAAATCAACATTCCTAGTTTGACTTCTATAGTGAGTACATCGACAAGAATGACAAACATTGTTTGGTTTTTCAGATGACACTGTCTTAAACTTTCTAATTTCTTCTGCAAACTCATCAGTACTAATCTCTTTCACCTGTTCTTCAACACCTACACTTATAAAGCTCTCACTTTCTTCAAACTCCTCTTGTGAACCAAAAAAACAAAACTGTATATCATCACAAACTTCTTGTACATCTGATAGTGAACCATGCAGAAGAGCTGTGTTCATTTCACTTAAACATAATGCTGGACGTTTTACACAGTAGAGTTTTCTTACTAACATCTGCATTTCTGAGTGCTGTACTGCTAACATTCTTAAATGATAAAAAGACACGCCTGCAACCTGTTTGCTGCCTGCTTGTTTGGGGGGACTGCATGCCCCAAGGTCCATCGCTCTCCCAGGAGGGAGGAGCGCGACCATCCTCACGCGCTTCAAAAAGCGCCGGTTAGCTCCGCGGCGCAGGATGCGTCTGCAACCTGTTTGCTGCCTGCTTGTTTGCGGGACTGCATGCCCAAGATCCATCGCTCTCCCAGGAGGGAGGAGCGTGACCATCCTCACGCGCTTCAAAAAGCACCGGTTAGCTCCGCGGCGCGGGACGCGCCCGGGCAAAGCCCGGGCCAAGGGCGGGCCCGTCCTTGGCCGTCATTGCCAGGAAGAGGCAGGGCAGGGCCACTTCTCTTGGCCTTGCTTCCCAGGACAAGTTCGGGTAAGACATTGCTGGCCCTTTTCTACGATTTAATGCCCGCCTCGCACTGAACTTTGCGATCTGCTCCAGTGGATTCCTTGGAAGTGAACCGGGGTGAGCATAGGCAAGTGAGGACTTTTAGACTGTCTTAATCTGCACCTGGGAAGAGTCCTGTATTTCACCCTTTATATAATAACGGACTGGGTTGATCCTTCGCCCCCTTTTTTGATAAACTTCTTACTGATTCCTGCATGACCAAGTTTATAGTCAACAAATTAGCAACTGTATCACTGTATGCTCTAATAGATTCGCGGGAGACTGGGCTTAATTGTGAGTGTCGTGGGTCGTAGCAAGAGGGACACTCTAGGCTTGCCCTAGCTCCGCAATGGGGAAACATACTTGTGCTGCCAAACAGTCTCACAGCAAACAAATGATGGACGGAATGCTGACAATGCAAACATTCTCCCCCAGTCAAAAGATCTGGGTTAAATCCATCGTTCTTTTGCCCACTACGCCACCCCAGTTTGGACCCAGCCATATGCAAATCAGTCTTGACCCTGTGCCCCATGGGAACAGTCCAGACGGAACTGCCAGGCCAGGTCCTCCCTGGACCGGAAACAAGCATCCTGGGACCGGTTTCAGGGTATGTCACCCTTCTTCAGCCAGGCTAGCTTGAATCCAGTGGCACAGTGAGCAAGGGACCCATTGTGTGTCTTTTGCCAAACAGTCTCGCCAACAAATATCCACCTCTTCCATGCTACCTCCGACCTCTATTGATAGAATGTTACAGAGGGCAATAGGGGCGGTAACTTCAGAAATTGAACTTACTGAAAGGCGCCTGTCTCTAACCCCAGATCTTTGCCTTCCATTGACAGACCAATCTATTTCCAAAACCCCTACCCCACCTTTATCACCTCGAATAGGCTTGCCCCGGTCACGCTCACGGCAAGAAGCTGTCCCTGAAACAGAAATTCGTAAGGGGAGTGCCACCCTTACTTCACGTAAGACTGGGAAGCGTAAGCAAACAAGTGGGGGGGCACCAAAGAGTAAGAAAGCTAAAGGGGGGTCTACAACTAGTGTGGATACTTCCAATGCAATAAGAGATTGTACTGTCAACACCCAAACTGATTTGGTCTACCCATTTTGGGTGCAGAATATGGTTGGAGATTTATTGGCCCAAATTAAAATCATCGTAAAGGAAGAGATTGCCCCTCTAGTTTGATCGCATACATAAACTAGAGACATTGGGGGATATTAGGTTAGCAAACATGAGTATTGATTCTATACAACCTATGATGAGGGGGACTGATTTCAGTTGCCAGGATACTTTAGGCCTGACACCCGCAGATAATCCAGGGATCCCAAGGAGCCAGGACTCCATTATTTCACGCGGCCCTAGTCGGCCCAACAATCAAATCAATAGGAGTGATAAAACTGTTAAGTCGCCTCTACCAATACCAGGTCAACAGCAGGCGCAAGCTCACATGACCCATACAACAAGTAGGAATTCTAACTCCGAGGCCAGGAGCGACAGCTTAGTCAACACCATGCAGGGTGAAAATAAAAACGCTACTACTTTACCAGGGCTCAGCGAGCCCATAGAAGGGTGTAGGGGGGGATAGAGTATAGTGGGTAGTATAGAAGTGACAAATAAACTCACTATAAATTTACCCCCAGCCGCATCCCCTTACGTCATCATGTTGACAGGGGTACCAGTGCTTAAAAATGGCCAGCAAGAGTCATTTCTGGATCTTAGGAATATAAGCCTGTTCTGGCTGGCAAGGCATAGACAGTTCTCCTATGACAGGGCAGGAGAAATTTTATTGGTCCGTAGAGTTGGTTGGGTGGGAAATAGTCCCAAGACAAAGCAGGGAGACTGTGTAGTAATACATTTTAGAAATCCCCAGATCGTATGCTGGCTATTAACCCAGGAGCACAGCCCCCGAGAGCCCCGCACTGAGATTCAAGCATTACCACCAGACCATTTTTATCCACGCTGCCATATACCAGATAGGGCTAGTACCTCCTTAGACCCTGTCAGACGACCACCTAACCACCAGAATAACGGTTGTAGGTATCCCTCTTTCAGACCCTTGCTCTTTAATGTACCTGTAAGGAATAGATTTGAGGGCCTTGAAGAAGTGAATTGACAAACAGAGAGGGAGGGAACAGGTCTGGGTATGAGAACAACGGGGTATTACAGTGAATCAGAGGAGCCCAGCTTGGACCAATAGGCCAGTCCAGTAGTCTTGGGGTAAGGGCAGTCACACAGGATATGGCCATGTCAACGCAGCAGGTAGATTGTGACGTGGCAAGGCCAAAGGTAAAGCCCCTAGGTCTACCAGCCTCTCTAACCCTTGATCCGCCAAAACCCAGTGAGACGGTGACAAAACAACCTACTAGGACATTGGGTAACTCCCCCATGGTCGTAACAGGGGGCACACAAGTATTAGGCAGCCATGTCCTTGATGACCCTATTAACAAACAGAATCTAGGAAGGAAGCTAAAGGTCCTATCCTGGAACTTTGCCGGCCTGAAAAGTAAATTGTCTTGCTCGGACCGGGGACTTTTTGTGGACCAGTTTGATATTTGCCTGTACCAGGAAACATGGGCACGGCAAGATTCTTTTAGGGTGGGGTTGCGTCATTCACCATCCCGGGGGAGAGGTGTGGCGCCGCGGCCAGGGCGACTGACGCTGGATGCTGGAGATCACGGTTCGATCCCTGGCTCCGGCGGCAGGGGTCTGCCCAGCACCATGCGACTCTGGGCAATAGCTCGCTTAATCTTCCCAACAGCCACAGCGCCGAGATACCCTTTCGGGGGTGATTCGTGCGCTATACAAGTATTGGATTTACATTTATCCCAGCCACCTCGGGAGGGAGGGGTAGACCGTCTGGGGGTTTATGTATCTGGGTAGGCTCACACCTTGGTTGTACAGCCAAACAGTTGGACTCTTTGTCCAACGATATCCAATGTGTAGTAGTTAGCTTCCCCACCAAGCTGGAACTGTCTCTTATCAATGTCTACTCCCGCCCTGTTAGTGTGAGCAAGGAATCTCTAACTTTTGATCAACTGACTTCTTTTATTCCCACCGTCCCCCCTAATGTATGGGTAATAGTGGGGGGAGATTTTAATTGTCAATTTCAGCCTCTACCAGATATAACTGACACAATCCTTACCGAGGAGGATGCATACTGGTCAATTCCTGAGCCACAAATTCCTCCAATAAAGGCCTGGTCCCCGCTAGCAATTCAGATAAATGCATTCACATTGACCCACTCCTTGAGAGCATGTAATGGTCGCACAGTCTCGGACACACCAGGGAACCCAACATTTACCAAAGTAGGCCAAGCCTCCCTCCTTGATTACATTCTAGTGGAGACGAGGCTATGGCACAGAGTTCTCGACTTTGTAGTCCTTCCTCGCCATGACAGTGATCATGATGCTTTATCCCTGGTATTGGAATTACCGGACTTAGGAAGTGCTTTGACCACCAGTACCCCTGCAGATAACAGATTAACGCTCTCCAATAATAGGAAAAGAATAAAATGGGAGGCAATACATCAGTCACCAGGAAAGCTGTCTGCATTATATGCAGCAGTAGTCCCGGCCCTAATAGAACTAAGAGAAGCAGCTGCATCGGCTGGTATCGCCGTTTTTATTAATAAAATTTCAGATTTGCACGCAGGGTTGATATCCAAGCTGGCTGATGTATTTTATCCAGAGATGCGCAGCAAGGGGAAAAAATTGGCTACCCAATCATGGTTTAATGATAGTTGCCGTAAGGCCAAACGGGTTTTATTGGAGGTCATTAAAGCTAAAGACAAGCCACTCATTAAACAAAAGAGGGCGCTGTACAAAGAGACCACACGCCTAGCGAAAGAGACATGGAATTGAACAGATGGGATGCCCTAAAAACTGCGCTATCCACCAAAGACTCAAAGAAGTTCTGGTCCATAGTCAGCACGGGCAGTAGCGAGGGTAAGCCAGCAGTAGAACCCAATATAGCAGCAGAAGCGTGGGAAGTGCACTTCCAGGCCCTGTAAACTACAAAGAAAATTCCCAGCTCCCATGCTCCTCCACTAGTAACTCTGCCTAGGGACAATCATGTAGAAGCTACAGAGTTTACTCTGCTAGAGGTGGCAAATGCGATAAATAAGCTCCCCCCTGGTAAAGCACCGAGATTGGACAAGATCCCGGGGGATCTCTTTCGGCACGAGCCGAAAATCTGGGGACCTTATCTACAGATTCTATTCAATGCCATCTTGAAAGGTATGCCGATCCCCGAAACCTGGGCAGGGGCAGAAATAGTCCCAATTTTTAAAAAAGGTTCACCTCTCCTGCCAGCCAATTACAGACCGATCAGTCTGATTGACGTCACACAAAAACGTTTTGCACGGGTAATTCTTGATCGCCTCCAGGGGTGGATGGACGATCACGAGATATTAAGCCCATACCAGGCCGGATTCAGGAAGAACACTTCCACCATTGACCAAATATATAGATTAAAACTTATATTTTGGAAAACGGTGAGAATGGAGGGTGGCAGCCTCTATTTGATCTTCGTGGACCTTAAGACGGCCTTTGATCTGGTGCCTAGGGCAAAGTTATGGGAGGTACTCAGAGAAATGGGGATCCCCCTTACCTGTTGAGCATACTTATAAGATTACACAAAGGCAATTTTCCCAGGTAAGGTGTGGAAAAAGAGGAGACCTGACCTCACGATTTCCAGTTGACAGAGGAGTAAGGCAGGGCTGTGTGCTCGCACTGACCCTGTTTCGCCTCTTTGTCAATGCACTGATTGCCCAACTCTTTGAGGTCAGGGATAACGACGCCCCCAAACTGGCAGGTACCACGATCCCCACAATGATGTTTGCTGATGACACCCTCCTAATGTCGAAATCCCCTATGGGCATCTAGAGGGTTTTGGACAGCTTTGCCATCTTTTGCAATAACAGGGGGTTGGAGATCACTATTCAGAAGACAAAGTTTATGGTCTTTAATCCACCTAAGACATTGCGTCCCAACCCCAGTTTAGATGGCACCATGTTGGACAGGGTGACGGTATTTGAATACCTAGGGGTCACCCTGACAGAAAACATGGAGCGGGGCCCACAACATGCTAAAACCAAGCTTAAGCTAGCCCAGACTTCCGGAGGAATTATCAAATTACTAAGAAACTCTTCCTCCAAACCTGCTGGGCCTATACTGGAAATCTATAAGGTGCAAGCCAGGGGTGCGACATTGTATGGGGCTGAATTATGGGGGCACTGTTGCTGTGGAGACATGAGTAAAGTAGAAAATAGTTTTATGAGACAGATTTTGGGTCTCCCCTCCAGTACCCCCCTCATCCCTCTACGGCTGGATCTAGGGATTAGACCCATTGGGGAGGAGATAGGTCTCAGACCCCTAACCTTTTGGCGCAGACTATGGGTGACACCTGAACTGGCAGTCTACAGAGCGGAATTAAAAGAGATATTGAGCTTTTCAGGAGTGGCAAAAATCCCTTGGTTCACCCCCATAAAAAAAGAATGTAGCAGGCTGGGAAAACCTAGCCTGTGGAGTAACCCAGAAAAAGCGTGCTCTGCAGTCTCCCGTTCTGAACTAGTAAAAGCCTACCGAATGAGCAACCTAGCAGAGGTGCAAGGGAACCCGTCCATAGGACACCTGACGGTTACATTTTTATCCTTGAAGGACGAGTATTTATTTGAGCCCTTTTTAGATGACATCTATCCATCTCTGGCAAGAAAATTATATGTCCAGTTCAGACTGAGCACCCTGCCGCTCCGTGTTTTTTCCTGTAAATGGTCAGGCAAGGCCCGGTGAGAGTGCCCAGCCTGTAATTGGGAGGAAGAGTCAGAACTGCATGTCATCTTTTTTTGCCCTGCCTACAAACTAGCGAGGAAGTACTGGCTTGTCCCATTGTGTAGAAATTTAGGGTTTGTACACTGTATAGAGGCATTTCGAGTTTTAAAGCACGACACCTGCAAACTCATCGTATTTGCTGTATCGCGATTAATTGTGGCGTAGGAGCTGGACCTTTGTACCTATGCCTGTCCAGTAACAAATAGCATACTGTCCCAGAATCTCTAGGTTTTCTTTTAATGCATAAAAAATATATATATGTTATAACTTTTAACTCTAAAAGTAATTAAGTTTTTATTGTCTTAAAATGTGTAAAACAAAATTTGTTCTTATGTTGGCCACAACGTAATTATAATGAATTGCCATTGTATGACTATTTCATGAAATTTTTAATGTTACCTACATCAACTGCATCCCTATTGCCACTATCGATGGGTCTCACCAGGAGTTTGCCTTTTTAAGTTATTGCCTCTTGTTCTGCACTCACCCTGTTTATGTATTCCAACGAACCTACTGGACTTAGTTATGTGTTACTGCAGATCCCTCTCCTTTATCTGAATTATCGAGGTGATGTAACTATATTTTTGCAAAGAGGACTGGTTATCATTTTTTATAATTTTAAACTGCTATGAATTGTAATGCACTGTTTATTGTGAGTACGCTTTTATGGTCGCATAGACCGAAATAAAGTTTTCCTGACTGACTGATAAAAAGTACTTTTACATACTTTTCTTGAAAGACAAGCCAGAGAATGACCCTGCAAGTTAGTACATTTTCTTATTTTACATGGATCTAGTCCTTGTAACATCTTAATCTTCTGTTTAAGACTTTTTTTTAGATATTCTCGTAAACAAATTTGCAATATGTCAATAGATTCCTGTCGAATACTGCAAATACCGCTACAATCCCACTTATATACAGGAGCTTGTGTGCGCTACCCTTGAACTTCTTCAGCTATTACTTCTTCAACACTCCTAACAACCATTTTTTCTTTTGGAATGGGACAACTATCTTTCATCTCATAGCATTGACTACTAGTATGAGCTGCATGAACTAATGTGTTCTGTTGAAAATAGCTTTCTTTATTAAAATAAGGCTCAGTACTAGAAGTGTGCTTCCATTCACCAGTAAAAGTTTTACAAGTTACTTCTACTAACCAGTCTTTTTTTGCTTTTCTCCTTCATAAACTGCATTGTTTTATTCAATATTTTCATTCTCTTCAATACTAATATAAATAATTTTTGTTTCAATTCAAAAGCAGTATCTACTACACTTTCAATGTGTTGCTTCTTCTTATATGCTGCTGATCTTCTTTTATGCTTTTTACAGTCTGTTAATACATTTTGAATTACTCTACTTCAAAACATTCATACATGTATCTCTTTACATTGTTTTTAGGACATGTGTTGTTTTTCCAAAAATGAATGCTTTTTTTCCCATTACAATCGTTTGTTTCCTTGTGCTTTCTTGTAAAAAAATATTTTTTCTTTCATTACTATTGTCTTTCTTTAATCTCTCTGCAACTGTTTTAAGAAATTGTTTAGTACTTTTGCCGGAACAGACTTTATCCTGAATAACATTTTCGTCTTTGTGTAGTCCACTCTTTTTACTTTGGTTTAAGTACTTCTGTTTTCTTTGTTGTCTTCTCTTTTCATGTTTTCTTGCCATCTTCAATTTTTAATACAAACTAAAAACATTTCTAAAAAAGAAAGTATAGTTTCAATAGTTTCTTACATCATTAAAGTATTTTAAATTAATTACATGTCAATATTCATAATAACTAGTAAACAATTAATTACAATTACATTGCTATTCTCTTTATAACAAATAGGAAAAACGTACTAAAAAAACAAGAGAAGTTCAGAAAAAAGCAACAGAGATAAGATGGGTGCAGAAAGATGTATCATAAATGTAGAAAAAGCAACAGAGGTGCAGAAACAGTCAGGACAAGTGCAGAAAGAAGAGCGAGAACTCAAGAAATGCAAAACAGCAATCTTTGTAATATTATTGTTGTAAGTTTCGCTATGTTCCTAAATATATGAATACATGCATCTCTACCTTTTGCTTCTGGCATCACACATAATAGAAACATACAAATAGTTCTATACCTGTGTTGCACATATCTAGCATCTTCAGATGCACAACAAGCATGAGAATACATGTGAAATACAGACATACCTCAGTCACAAGACCATGCAGACCTTAAAACTTAACAGACCCCACTTCCCATTTCATGCAGATACGTAAAATTATGCAGCGTATTTCAAGTGTACCTTTCCACAGACTCATACAAAGTAGCCTAATCACTAATACCTCTATCAAAATATCTTAAACCTCACTTTTGTGGTGCAGCTTCACCATTCTGTAATTATTTAGGTTGTTGGGTCTAGTGAAATATAAAACAGCAACCCTTCCGTTGTGTCTCTTGTAAGTCTCACCATATTCCTGAAATCATGCATGCATGTGTCTGTACCTTTTGCTACTGGTATCATATATAAAAGAAACATACAAATACATTTATACCTGTGTTTTATACATCTAGCATCTTCAGATGCATAAGACATATGAGAATAGATGTGCAAGTAGAGACATACCTCAGTCACAAGACCATGCAGACCTTAAAACCTATCAGACTGCACTTCCCGAATCAGGGAGATACGTACAATTATGCAGCGTATTTCAAGTGTACCTTTCCACAGACTCATATAAAGTAGCCTAACCACTAATCCCTCTGCCAACAGGTCTTAAACCTCACTTTTCTGCTGCAGCTTCACCATTCTTCAACTACTTAGGGTGTTGGGCCTAGACAAATATAAAGCAGCAACCATCCACATGTGTCTCTTGTAAGTCTCATCATATTCCTGAAAGCATGCATGCATGTGTCTGCACCTTTTGCTAGTCTCATCATATATAAAAGAAACATACAAATAGATGTATACCTGTGTTTTATACATCTAGCATCTTCAAATGCATAACAAGTATGAGAATACATGTGCAAGTAGAGACATACTTCAGTCACAATACCATGCAGATCTTAAAACTTTAAAGACTGCACTTCCCATTTGAAGCAGACACCTAAAATTATACGGTGAATTTCAAGTGTACCTTTCCATAGACTCATGCAAAGTAGCCTAATCACTAATCCCTCTACCAACATGTCATAAACCTCACTTTTGAGCTGCAGCTTTGCCATTCTACTACTACTCAGAGTTTTGGGCCTAGCCAAATATAAAGCAGCAACCCTTCGCATGTCTCTATTGTAATTCTCACCATATTCCTGAAAGCCTGCAGGAACTTGTCTGTAACTTTTCCTAGTGGCATCATGTATAAAAGAAACATAAAAATAGACGTATACCTCTGTTTTATACGTCTAGCATCTTCAGATACATAAGACATATGAGAATACATGTGCAAGTAGAGACATACCTCAGTCACAAGACCATGAGACCTTAGAACTTAACAGACTGCACTTCCCATTTCAAGCAGACACCTAAAATTATAGGGTGTATTTCAACTGTACCTTTCCACCAGTGCTTAATTTGTGCCGGTGCTGAGCACCAGCACTTAATTGGTTTCCGGTGCTCGGCACCGGTACCTAATTGTCAACACCACACTTAGGGCAGTCTGCACAAGGTGGCGCTGCTCATGTAATTTAGAGATGAGCAGTATAACAGTTGTTTATGAAAAGAATATACATTAAAAATTGGTCTTACCTGCCTACCCATCCATTCTTTCAGCTTTGGGGACCTGGAATAATCTGAACTGTCGCATTTACATGCGAGAGAGATGGTTAGTAGTTGTTTTGGCAGCAATGACAAGGGCGATGGGTGGTGCAAGCTGCAGTGGCCTCCTGGTCAGAGCCACGGCACTTAATGTTTTACAAATTAAGCACTGCTTTCCACAGACTCACACAAAGTAGCCTAATGAGTAATCCTTCTCCCAACATGTCTTAAACCTCACTTTTGAGCTGCAGCTTCACTATTCTGTCACTATTTAAGGTGTTGGGCCTAGCCAAATATAAAGCAGCAACCCTTCGCATGTGTCTTTTGTAAGTCTTACCATATTCCTAAAAGCATGCATGCATGTGTCTGTACCTTTTGCTAGTGGGGTCATATATAAAAGAAACATACAAATAGATGTATTCCTGTGTTTTATATGTCTAGCATATTCAGATACATAAGACATATGAGAATACATGTGCAAGTAGAGATACACCTCAGTCACAAGACCATGTAGACCTTAAAACTTAACAGACTGCATTTTCCAAATCAAGCACACACCTTTAATTATACGGTGTATTTCAAGTGTACCTTTCCACAGACTCATACAAAGTAGCCTAATCACTAATCCCTCTACCAACATGTCTTAAACCTCACTTTTGAGCTACAGCTTCACCATTCTGCAACTACTTAGGGTGTGGAGCCTAGTCAAATATAAATCAGCAACCCTTCACATGTATCTGTTGTAAGTCTCACCATGTTCCTGAAAGCATACATGCATGTGTCTGTAACTTTTCCTAGTGGCATCATGTATAAAAGAAACATAAAAATAGACGTATACCTGTGTTTTATAAGTCTAGCATCTTCAGATGCATAAGACATATGAGAATACATGTGCAAGTAGAGACATCACTCAGTCACAAGAACATGCAGACCTTAAAACTTGACAGACTACACATCACATTCCAAACAGACACGTAAAACTATGTTCCGTACTTCAAGTGTACCTTTCCACAGACTCATACAAGGTAGCCTAATGAGTAATCCCTCCACCAAAATGTCTTAAACCTCACTTTTGAGCTGCAGCTTCACCATTCTGCAACTACGTAGGGTGTTGGGCCTAGCCAAATATAAAGCAGCAACCCTTCGCATGTGTCTCTTCTAAGTCTCATCATATTCCTGAAAGCATGCATGCATGTGTCTGCACCTTTTGCTAGTGTCATCATATATTAAAGAAACATACAATTAGATGTATACCTGTGTTTTATACGTCTAGCATGTTAAAATGCATAACATATATGAGAATATATGTGCAAGTAGAGACATACTTCAGTCACAATACCATGCAGATCTTAAAACTTTAAAGACTGCACCTCCCATTTGAAGCAGACACCTAAAATTATACGGTGAATTTCAAGTGTACCTTTCCATAGACTCATGCAAAGTAGCCTAATCACTAATCCCTCCATCAACATGTCTTAAACCTAATATTTGTTGTGCAGCTTCACCATGCTGCAACTACTTAAGCTGTTGGGCATAGCCAAATATAAACCAGTAACTCTTTGTATGTGTCTGGTGTAAGTTTCAACATATTCTAGAAAGCATACATGCATGTGTCTGTCCCTCTTCCTAGTAGTATCATACATATAAGAAACATACAAATAGACGTATATCTGTGTTTTATACATCTAGCATCTTCAGATGCATAACAAGTATGAGAATACATGTGCATGTAGAGAAATACCTCAGTCACAAGACCATGCAGACATTAAAACTTCACAAACTGCACTTCCAGTTTCAAGCAGACACCTAAACGTTTGCAACATATTTAAAGTGTACATTTCCACAGACTCAAACAAAGTAGCCTAATCACTAATCCCTCTACCAACATGTCCTCACAAACCTCACTTTTGAGCTGCAGCTTCACCATTCTGAGACTACTTAGGTTGTCGGGCCTATCCAAATATGAAGCAGCAACCCTTTGCATATATCTGTTGAAAATCTCACTATATTCCTGAAAGCATGTATGCATGTATCTGCATCTTTTTCTAGTGGTATCATATATAAGAGAAACATACAAATAGACGTATACCTGTGTTCTATATGTCTAGCATCTTCAAGTGAATAACACGTATGTGAATACATGTGCAAGTAGAGTCATACCTCAGTCACAAGGCAATGCAGACCATAAAACCTTACAGACTGCACTTCCCATTTCAAACACACACCTAAAATTATACAGTTTATTTCAAGTGTACCTTTCCACAGACTGATACAAAGTAGCATAATCACTAATCCCTCTACCAACAAGTCTTAAACCTCACTTTTGAGCTGAAGCTTTACCATTCTGTGACTACTTAGGGTGTTGGGCCTAGCCAAATATAAAGCAGCAACCTTTTGCATATATCTGTTGTAAATCTCACTATATTCCTGAAAGCATGTAAGCATGTGTCTGCATCTTTTTCTACTGGTATCATATATAAGAGAAACATACAAATAGACGTATACCTGTGTTCCATATGTCTAGCATCTTTCAATGCATAACATGTATGAGAATACATGTGCAAGTAGAGTCATACCTGAGTCACAAGACAATGCAGACCTTAAAACTTTACAGACTGCACTTCCCATTTCAAGCACACACCTAAAATTATATGGTGTATTTTAAGTGTACCTTTCCACAAACTCATACCAAGTAGACTAATCACTAATCCCTGTACCAACATGTCTTAAACCTCACTTTTGAGCTACAGCTTTACCATTCTTCAACTACTTAGGTTGTTGACTCTAGCCAAATATAAAGCAGCAACCCTTCACATGTATTTGTTGTGATTCTCACCATGTTCCTGAAAGCATACATGCATGTGTCTGCACCTTTTCCTAGTGGGATCATAAATAAAAGAAACATACAAATAGACGTATATCTGTTTTTTTATACATCTAGCATCTTCAGATGCATAACAAGTATGAGGATACATGTGGAAGTACAGACATACCTCAGTCACAAGACCATGCAGACCTTAAAACTTCACAGAAGGCACTTACCATTTCAAGCACACACCTAAAATTATACAGTGTATTTCAAGTGTACCTTTCCACACACTCATAGAAAGTAGCCTAATCACTAATCCCTCTACCAACATGTCTTACACCTCACTTTTGAGTTGCAGCTTCACCATTCTGTGACTACTTAGGGTGAAGGGCCTAGCCAAATACAAAGCAGCAACCCTTTGAATATATCTGTTGTAAATCTCACTATATTCCTGAAAGAATGTATGCATGTGTCTGCAACTTTTTCTATGGTATCATATATAGAAGAAACATACAAATACACATATACCAGTGTTTTATATGTTTAGCATCTTCAAATGAATAAAATGTATGAGAATACATGTGCAAGTAGAGATGTACCTCAGTCACAAGACCATGCAGAACTTAAAACTTGACAGACTGCATATCACATTCCAAACAGACACGTAAAACTATGTGCCGTACTTCAAGTGCACCTTTCCACAGACTCATAAGAAGTAGCCTAATGAGTAATCCCTCTACCAATATGTCTTAAACCTCCTTATCCGGCGTTGCACTATATTACGCTGATGGTTGAAAAATCAATACTGACCCTCATAACCATCTTCTTGTCCTACTCCTCATAAAAGAGTGGAGTTTAATTATTTCTCTGTCACCTTGCCAAATATCAGGACTAAAGGTGCCATTTGGATCTTACACTTGAATATCTAATTGATTCGTGTCATCACTGTCAAGTTATTATTGCGCCTGAAGAAGTCTCTGTGTGAGGCGAAACGCGTTGGCTATGGCTTTGTGGATTTTAATGAAAACACAATAAAGAACAGTTTTTATACAAGAAAAGATCGTATCTACAAATTGGATTTTTCTTTGTGTACACATCATTTAATACATTATGATATACATACTTATGTGGTGCTGAACCTAATGTGTTATGTCTTAAACCTCACTTTAGAGCTGCAGCTTTACCATTCTGCAACTACGTAGGGTGTTGGGCCTAGCCAAATATAAAGCAGCAACCCTTCGTATGTGTCTCTTGTAAGTCTCATCATATTCCTGAAAGCATGCATGCATGTGTCTGCACCTTTTGCTAGTGTCATCATATATTAAAGAAACATACAAATAGATGTATACCTGTGTTTTATGTCTAGCATCTTAAGATGCATTACATGTATGAGAATACATGTGCAAGTAGAGACATACCTCAGTCACAAGACCATGCAGACCTTAAAACTTCACAAACTGCACTTCCCATTTCAAGCGGACACCTAAAATTATATGGTGTATTTCAAGTGTACCTTTCCACAGACACATACAAAGTACCCTAATCACTAATCTCTCTACCAACATGTCTTAAACCTCATTTTTGAGATGCAGCTTTACCATTTTACTACTACTTAGAGTGTTGGGCCTAGCCAAATATAAAGCAGCAACCCTTCGAATGTCTCTATTGTAATTCTCACCATATTCCTGAAAGCCTGCAGGCACTTTTCTGTAACTTTTCCTAGTGGCATCATGTATAAAAGAAACATAGAAATAGACCTATACCTCTGTTTTATACGTCTAGCATCTTCAGATGCATAAGACATATGAGAATACATGTGCAAGTAGAGACATACCTCAGTCACAAGACCATGCAGACCTTAAAACTTAACAGACTGCACTTCCCATCTCAAGCCGACACCTAAAATTATACAGTGTATTTCAAGTGTACCTATCCACAGACTCCTAAAAAGTAGTGTAATCACTAATCCCTCTGCCAACATGTCTTAAACCTCACATTTGTGATGCAGCTTCACTATTCAGCGACTACTCAGAGTGTTGGACCTTGCAAAATTTAAAGCAGCAACCCTTTTAATGTGTCTGTTGTAAGTCTCACCATATTCCTCAAACCATGCATGCATTTGTCTGCACCTTTTGCCAGTGGCATCATATATAAAAGAAACATACAAATAGATGTATATCTGTTTTTTATACATCTAGCATCTTCAGATGCATAACAAGTATGAGAATACATGTGAAAGTACAGACATACCTTAGTCACAAGACCATGCAGACCTTAAAACTTCACAGAAGGCAATTCCCATTTCAAGGACACTACTAAAATTATATGGTGCATTTCAAGTGTACCTTTCCACACACTCATAGAAAGTAGCCTAATCACTAATCCCTCTACCAACATGTCTTAAACCTCACTTTTGAGCTGCAGCTTCACCATTCTGTGACTACTTAGGGTGAAGGGCCTAGCTAATTATAAAGCAGCAACCCTTTGCATATATCTGTTGTAAATCTCACTATATTTCTGAAAGGATGTATGCATGTGTCTGCATCTTTTTCTAGTTTTATCATATATAAAAGAAACATACAAATACACTTATACCTGTGTTTTATATGTCTAGCATCTTCAAATGCATAAAACGTATGAGACTACATGTGCAAGTAGAGACGTACCTCTGTCACAAGACCATGCAGACCTTAAAACTTCACAGAATGCACTTCCCTTTTCAAGCAGACACGTAAAATTATGCGGCACATTTCAAGTGTACCTTTCCACAGACTCATATAAAGTAGCCTAATCACTAATTCCTCTGCAAACATGTCTTAAACCTCACTTTTGTGCTACAGACTCACCATTCTACTACTACTCAGGGTGTTGGGATTAGCCAAATATAAAGCAGCTACCCTTTGCATATCTCTGTTGTAAGTCTCACCATATCCCTGAAAGCATGCATGCTTGTGTCCGTACGTTTTCTAGTGCCATCATAAATAAAAGAAACATACAAATAGACATATACCTGTGTTTTATATGTCTAGCATCTTCTAATTCATAAGACGTATGAAAATACATGTGCAAGTAGAGTCATACCTCAGTCACAAGACCATGCAGACCTTAAAACTTTACAGACTGCACTTCCTATTACAACCAAAGACACGTAAAATTATGCGGTGTATTTCAAGTGTACCTTTCCGCACTCATACAAAGTAGCTTAATCACTAATCCCTCTGCCAACGTGTCTTAAACCTCACTTTTGTGCTCCAGCTTCACCATTCTACTACTACTCAGCATGATGCGCCTAGTCAAATATAAAGCTGCAACCCTTCGCATCTCTCTGTTGTAAGTCTCACCATATTCCTGAAAGTATGCATGCTTGTGTCTGTACCTTGTGCTAGTACTATCATATATAAAAAAACGTACAAATTAATGTATACCTGTTTTTTATACGTCTAACATCTTCAGATGCATAACACATATGAGATTA
Source organism: Calotriton arnoldi (assembly GCA_963921515.1). NCBI lineage: Eukaryota > Metazoa > Chordata > Amphibia > Caudata > Salamandridae > Calotriton > Calotriton arnoldi. The sequence goes on along the minus strand of CAWUFW010022342.1, from coordinate 18,056 downwards.
CATATTGAAGTAGAGAAATAGCTCAGTCACAAGACAATACAGACCTTAAAACTTGACTGACTGCACTTCCCATCTCAAACAGACACCTAAAATTATGCGGCGTACTTCAACTGTACCTTTCCACAGACTCATGCAAACTACCATAATCACTAATCCATCTAACAATGTACACATATTACTATGCACAAACTATTTCAATCATTTCAGTGCAATAAAACTAACTACAATACAAATCTGTACATTTCAGTAACATATTTCAAAAATCACAATTCTCTAATAATTTCAAAACTTCGAAAATAATGCTTTTCAAATCTACAAATATCACTACAAATAGTGAAGCACTACTACATAATACATAGCACACCTTACAAATTTGTAACTCACCTTTCAAATAGTATTGCAGAATATAAAATGTCAGAAACTCATAAAAGATTTTCTTTTGCACGCAATGAATGTAATGCACCACTCTCAACAAGGTAAAGCCAGAAATGGCAAACTTTCCCTCTCTGTCTGCACACAAATAAATGTAAGTAACAAATCAAATTACTTCCTACATTTTTTCAAATAGTGAAACACATTTCTATTGGTTAGACATATTAACCCTTTCTAACTGTCTTCTAAAAGGGCCCAAACTGGTTCTGTAATTTTCTGGAGTCGTGACTCCACCGTGGTGCCGCAGTGTAGCTTCGCGATGGAGGCGTGAACCCTTACGAGAGTTCAAAAACCCAATTCTAATAATATTAGTATTTTTTTAAATAACAGACTACTTCTACACATACTACTGACTTAGAAAAACTTAATTTAGTAACATATCACTTATATATAAGTTACCATTTCACATTTTAAATCCACAGTTAACTTGCAACCCTTCTCCCATTCTGCTTAATCCCAGTTCCCACAGTAACAGTTTCTGCAACCTTCAACTGTCCTGGCAGGTAACAAGTTCACCATATTTTCAAGTTCAACACAGTAGCTCACAAATGCAAATCGCAGGTGTGGTTGACTTTTGCAAAATATTACCTTATCCTATCTACTGTACCTTTTGAAACATTTTTTAATAACCAATAAGAAACGTGCTTCTTCAGTAAAGTAACATGCATCCTATTTTTGAGTGCACAATGTTGATGAACAGCCAATCACTTATCGACTTTTCAAAAACAGCATCTTCTCCACCATTTTAGATACCTCTTATGCTACCAACTGACTACCTCAGCTACAGACATCTGTCATTCCTTCCAGATATCCCTTCAAGATGCTTACATTATGGATTGTAGGGCACAGCTATGTTTTATGGTGCAAAAGGTATGCTGAACACAGATGTATTGACAAAGACCTAGGTTTGCAAAATGTGGATATTAAATGGATTGCACAGAGAGGATTAAAGTGACACCAATTGATGCCTTTAGTTAAAACCTTTTTATATCTCCAACCCCCTGACCTCATGATTGTGCACAGTGGTGACAATGACCTAGGCACATTGACTGGGGTAGGGCTGGAAATCTTAATGATGGATACCTTTGCACAATTGATGCTGCTTTTGCTTCAAACTGTCTTTGTATAGTCTAATATATGCCAAAGACAGAAACGGAAGTGGTCAAATCAATTCTGTCCACAGATTGAGAAAGCTAGGAAAAATATCAATAAAGCTGTTTCTGCTTACCTCAGAGACCATAGGATGGGCTCAATCTATAGCAACAATCTACGTTTTGATATGGATGACATCTACAGAAGTGATGGAGTTCAATTCACAGATGAAGGAAACAGAGTCTTTCTCAGCAATCTTAAGCTGTGCACCCGCACTTACATGTAGCTCCAACAAAGTCATATTGAAAACAAGCCACCCTATAACCCAACAATGAATCTTATTTTCTTTTAACATACATACTCTTTTTCAATTTTTTATGGATTCGCAAACCCGTCGCGAATCCACAAAACAACAGCACAAATTCAATGTACTACAACACAATGCACTTTTCAAATTTAACTTTTAAAAAAAATATATATTATTACTAACTCTATCAAATTTAATGTGATTATTAATGTCAATCTCACTAACTCTATAAAAAAAATCACAAATACAACACTACCTTATGAATTATATACTATTAAAATATTTATTTAAGATAGATCTGCCGATCCACCGCAACGTTACACTGGGGGGTTGCGCTGAGAGCCGCAATGCGGTCGCGACTTTTATCACAAGAGAAGAAAAAAAAGTAATGCCCCCTAGTTCCATTGCCCGATGTTGACCCAGTGGACCCCATCCCCCAGGGCCTGGCCATTTTTCATTAAATAAAAAAGGGAGAGAGGCCGCTTTGCCCCCCCCCTCCCGGGCCATTTTTGACCAGAGGACCCCATCCCCCGGGGCTTGCCCAATTCTTTTATTTATTTTTTTAATTAATAGAGGGGCCAGTGAAGCACCCCTACCTAGGCGGTTTTGGGCCCCGGGGACCCCATCTCCCGGGGTATGGCCACAATTTTTGAGGACTGCGGGGGGAGCCCCAATGCCCCCATGGTCCCTGCTGGCTCCCCACCTCCTGTAGGAGCCAGCATTGCTTTTGGGCAAAGGGAGCTGCTGACATGCAGCTCCCTTTGCCCAAAAGCAAATCTGCTCTGCTTCATGGAAGCAAGAGCACTTTTCCTGCTCTCGCTTCTATGAAGCAAATCAGAGTTTGATATGGCAGGGCGGGAGCAGTGCTCCCGCCCTGCAATAGCAAACATCAATGTCCCAGGGGTGGGCACCCAAGGACATTGCTGGAGCTATCCCTGGGAGTCGCAGTTCCCAGGGCCATGGAGGGCTCCTGGAGCGTGGCCGAGTGCCCCCCCACCATTTGCACAGCCCCAGGGAGGTGGTGGTCCCCAGGGACGGGGGCCTGCTACAGACCCCCGTATTTTAATAAATCAATGCCCCGGGGAGGTGACGGTCCCCGGGGCAGTGTGGGGGCAGGCAGGAGCCTCCTCCATGCATTTATATGTAAAAGAAAGCCCCAGGGAGGTGGCAGTCCCCGGGGCTGCGGGGGCCCCTGTGGGCCCCCACAACATAATCAAGGATTGCCCCCGGGACCTGGCCCACCCGGGAGCCAAAAATGAATCGTGGGAAACCGCGCTTCGTTCTTTTTTATTTTCAGTGGGATTCACACACCCTACGCGAATCCTGCCGAAATCTAAAAAAAAAGAGCTTTTTTTGGCCCTTGGGGTGCCTGTGGGACCCCCTGAGCGGGCCTAGGGGGTCAGGGTGTTTATACCCTGCCCCCGTTTCTTGTTTTTTTATGTTTTTATTCATTTTTTCTTGTGACTTGGTTCAACCGAGTCACAAGATGGCTCCAACACTTCCTGGTTTGAAGTGTTGGCACCCAATCAGAGTCAAGCTCGTGCGCGGGAGGGTTCGCGGATCCACCGCGGTCACCAGATATCCATATTGTTTTTATATATGAATATCTCAGAAACTACTGAACTGATTTACACCATTTGAAGCAAAGAGTGCACTCTGGACCAAGAGCTACCTCTCTGCCAAATTTGGTGAAATTCCGTTCAGCAGTTCGGGCTGTAGCATTTTTTCTTTTGCTAATATCTTTGACGCCGTTTGACGAATCTTCGTAAAATTTTCAAAACTAATGGGGCGCTCAGGTCAGCTGTTGTCTTGAAAATTTTGGGGTGACTTGTGAAGAGGGGGCAGAGAAAAATTAGGGTCCCAAAATATGTTTTCTCCATGTTAATTTCCATAGGAAACTGTTGACGCAGCTACAGCACGAACTGATGAACGGAATTATACCAAATTTGGCAGAAAGGTAGCTCTTGGTCTAGAATGCACTCTTTTTGTTAAATGGTGTCAATCCATTCAGTAATTTTTGAGAAAATTAAATATTTACAGTTATCTATATAAGGACGTGAATGACCCACGAACAGTCCAGATCTTGAGCCTTGCAATCTGATTGGCTGCCAACAGTTCCAACCAGGAAGTGTTGGTAGCCATCTTGTGCCTCGGTTGAACCGAGTCACAAGAAAAAAGGTAAAAAAAGGATCAAAAACAAAAATATTTGGGTGGGATTCCATAGGGTCCACAAATCTCATCGAAATTATTTTAAAAAAACGAAGCGCAATCTCCCATGCTTCATTCTCTTTAAGTCCCCGGGTGGGTCAGGTCCCGGGGGCAATGCTTAATTATGATGAGTGGGCCCGCGGTGGCCCCCCCACCTCCCCGGGTCTCTGTTAATGATATATGGGGGCCACTTGGGCCCCCTGCAGCCCTGGGGTCCACCACCTACCAGGGGCTTTTTAAAACAAAAATGAGCAGCCCAAGGACTGCCACCTCCCCAGGGCTATATTCATGAAATGCGGGGGGCCACACGGCCCCCACATAGCCCCGGGGACGACCACCTCCCAGGGACTTTAATTATTAAGGGTGGGGGCCCATGGACCCTGGGGACTGCCACCTCCCCGGGCTATTTTTTTAAATGTAGTGTCAGGAGGCTTGAGCTCCCCCACCCTGCCCCGGGGACCACCACCTCCCCGGGGCATACTTCACTTAAATGCGAGGGTCTATGGTCGACCCCCTGGTCCCGGGGACCACCACCTTCCCGGGCCTTTAAATGTGTTGGAGGCGGGCCGCGCGGCCCCCCTTTTTGGAGCCCTCCATGGCTCTGGGGACCGCTACCTCCCAGGGCCGGCTCCAGCAATGTCCCTGGGTGCTCACCCCGGGACATTGCAGTTTGCTATGGCATGGTGGAAGCACTGTTCCCGTCATGTCAAAGCAAACCTCTGCTTGGAAGCGAGAGCAGGAAAACTGCTCTCGCTTCCATGAAGTGAAGTGGAATTGCTTTTGGGCAAAGGGAGCTGATAAAAAGCAATGCTTACTCCAGCAGGAGGCGGCGAGCCGGCAGGGACTGAGTGGGAATTGGGGCTCCCCCCGCCGTCCCCAACGTGAGGCCAAGCCCCGGGGAATGGGGTCCCCAGGGCCCATAATTACCTGGCCGCACAGGCCTCCCTTCCCATTTAAAAAAAATAATAATAATAAATAAAGGATTTGCCAAACCCCGGGGGATGGGGGCCAAGCTGCCCCCTCTCCCTTTTTATTTATTTTTTATAAAAATGGCTGGGCCCCGGGATGGGGTCTCTGGGGCCGATATGGGGCAATGGAAGTGGGGGGAATAATATATATTTTTTTTTCTCGTGATAGGTGTCGCTACCCCATTGTGGCTCTCAGCATGACCCCCCTCCCCCCCCAGTGTAACATCATGGTGGATTCGCGACTCCACCTTAAATAAATAATAATAATAATTCAGAAATTAGGGTTGCATTTGTAAAAAAAATGTATAGAGCTAGTGAGATTGAAGTTAATAATCACATTAAAATTTATAGATTTAGAAATAATTTAAAAAAATAAAAATTAAAAGTTAAACTTGAAAAGTGTAATGTGTTGTCGTACATTGAATTTGTGCTTTTGTTTTGCAAATTCACGACGGGTCCGTGAATCTGGAAAATATTTAAAAAGAGTATGCATGTTAAAAAATAAACAAGTTTCACTGTTGGGTTATAGGGTGGCTCTAACAAGAGCCGTTGTTTTCATTATGACTTTGGTGGAGCTACATGTAAGTGCGGATGCACAGCTTAAGGTTGTTGAGAAACACTCTGTTTCCTTCATCTGTGAAGTGAACGCCATCACTTCTATAGATGTCATGCATATAAAAATGTAGATTGTTGTTATAGATGGAGCCCATCCTATGGTCTCTGAGGAAAGCAGAAACAGCTTTATTGACATTCTTCATAGCCTTCTTAATCTGTTGACAGAATTGATTTTACCACTTCCATTTCTGTCTTTGGCATATATTAGAGTATACAAAGAAAGTTTGAGGGAAAAGCAACATAAATTGTGCTAAGTTATCCTTCATTAGGATTTCCAGCCTTACCCCAGTCAATGTGCCTAGGTCATTGCCACCACAGTGCACAATCATGAGGTCAGGGGGTTGGAGATGCAAAAAGATTTTAAACAAAGGCATCAATTGGTGCCACTTTAATCCTCTCTGTACAAACTATTTAATATCCACATTTTGCAAACCTAGGTCTTTGTCAATACCTCTGTGTTCAGTATACCTTTTACCCCAGATAACATAGCTCTGGCCTACAAGCCATACTGTGAGCATTTTGAAGGGATGTGTGGAACGAATCAAAAGACGCCTGTAGCTGAGTAAGTCAGTTGGTGGAATGATAGGTATCTAAAATGGTGGAGATGGTGCTGTTTTAGAAAAAGCAGATAACTGATTGGTTGGTCATAAACATTGTTTTCTTAAAAAATAGGATGCATGTTAATTTCCTGAAGAAGCATGTTTCTGATATTTTGCAAAAGTCAACCACACCTGCTATTTGCATTTGTAAGCTAATGTGCTGAACTTGAAAATATGGTGAACTTGCGACCTTCTGGTACAGTTGAATGTTGCAGAAAGTGTTACTATGGAAACTAGGATTAAGCAGAATGGGGGAAGGGTTGAAACTTAACTGTGGTTTTAAAATATGAAGTGCTTACTTATATATAAGTGATATGCTACTAAAGTAAGTTTTCACAAATCAGTACTATGTTTAGAAGTAGTGTGATGTTGCAAAATAATACTAGTATTATTGGAAATAGGCTTTTCAACTCCCGTAAAGGTTTGAGGCTCCATCGCGACACTACACTGTGGCACCGCAAAGAAGTCGTGACTCCAATAAATTACAGAACCAGTTTGGGGACTTTTCAGAAGAGACTAATAAAGGGTTAATATGTCTAACCAATAGAAATGGGTTTCAGAATTTGAAATAATGAAGGAAGCATTTTGATTTGTTAGTTACATTTATTTATGTGCAGAAAGAGAGGAAAAGTTTGTCATTACTGGTTTTACCTTGTTGAGAGTGGTGCATCATATTTATTGTGTGAAAAAGAAAATATTTCATGAGTTTCTGATATTTCATATTCTGCAATACTATTTGAGAGGTGAGTTACATAATTTTAAAAGGTGTGTTATGTATTGCTTAGTAGTGTTTCAGTCTTTGTAGTGATATTTTTAATTTTGAAAAGCATTATTTATAAAGTTTGCAAGTATTAAAGAAGTGTGACATTTGAAATATGTTACCAAATGTACGAAAGTGTATTGTAGTTTGTTTTAGTGTACTGAAATGAAGATTGAAATAAGTTGTGCATACTAATGTGTAATGGGAAAGACACAGATATATGCATGCTTACGTTTAGAAATATGATTAGACTTATAACACTGACATGGGAAGGATTGCTGATTTAAATTTGGGAAGGCCCAACATTCTGAGCAAAAGTTATGTCTCAGCTTGTACATGTATTCTCACATGTGTTATGCATCTGAAGATGCTAGACGTGTGAAAGAAGGTATACATCTATTTGTGTGTTTCTTTTATGTATGATGTCACTAGCAAAACCACAGACACATGCATGCATGCTTTCAGGAACATGGTGAGACTTACAACAGTAACATGGGAAGGATTGCTGTTTTAAATTTGGCAGCTCTAACATTCTGAGCAGTCGGTGAAAAATGAAGGTGCAGCAGAAAAGTGAGGTATAAGACATGTTGGCAGATGGATTACTGATTAGGCTTTTTTGTATGAGTCTGTGAAAAGGTACACTTGAAGTAGGCCGTATAAATTTAGGTGTCTGCTTGAAATGGGAAGTGTAGTCTGTCACGTTTTAATGTCTGTGTGGTCTTGTGACTGAGGTATGAGTCTACTTGTACATGCATTCTCACAAGTGTTATGCATCTAAAGATGTAGATGTCTGAAACACAGGTATACAACTATTTGTATGTTTCTTTTATGTATGATGCCAGTAGTAAAAAGCATAGACACATGCATGCATGCTTTAAGGAATATGGTGAGACTTACAACAGTGATATGGGAAATATTGGTGCTTTAAATTTCTGGAGTTCTCTTGGTTCTTTCTGTACTTGTCTTGCCTCTTTGTGCACCTCTGTTGCTTTTGTGCAGGTCTGTTGGCTCTTTTTGCATTTCTGTTGCTTCTTTCTGCACTCCTCTTGCCTCTTTCTGCACTCTTGTTTCCTTTTTCTCCACCTCTGTTGCCTGTTTGTGCACCTCTCTTGCCTTTTTCTGCACTACTCTTGCCTCTTTCTGCACCTCTCTTGTCTCTTTCTACACCTCTTTGCTTCTTTCTGCACCTCTCATGTTCCTTTTGGCACCTCTCTTACCTTTCTTGTACCTTTTTGCCTCTCTCTGCTCTTCTCTTGCCTTTTTCTGCACCTCTGTTGCTTCTTTATGCACCCCTCTTGTCTCTTTCTGCACCCTTCTCCCCTCTTTCTGCATCTCCGTTGCCTGTTTGTGCACCTCTCTTGCCTCTTTGTGCATCCCTTTTGCCTCTTTCGGCACCTCTTTTGCCACTTTCTGCACTTCTCTTGCCTCTTTATTCCCTTTTTGTTGCCTTTTTCTGCACTTCTCTTGCTTCTTGTTGTACCTCTTTTGCCTCTTTTTGCACCTCTCTTGGTTCTTTCTGCACCTGATCTGGTTGTTTCTACAGTTCACTTGACTCTTTCTGTAGTTCTCTTGCTTCTTTGTACACGTCTTTTGCCTGTTTGTGTACCTCCCTTACCTCTTTTTGTACCTCTCTTGCCAATTTCTGTATGTCTCTTGCTTCTTTCTGCACGTCTCTGGTCTGTTTTTACACCTCTCTTGCCTTTTTGCACCTTTGTTGCCTCTTTCTGCACTCTTCTTGCCTCTTTTTCCACCCTTCTTCCTTCTTTCTGAACCTCTGTTGCCTCTTTCTGCACCCCCTCACCTATTTCTACACCTCTTTTGCCAATTTCTCCACCTCTCTTGCTTCTTTTTTATGTGTCTTGTCTTTTTATGAACCTCTCTTGCCTTTTTTGCAGCTCTTTTCCTCTTTGTGCACCTCTCTTGCCATTTTCTGCACCTCTGTTGCTTCTTTCTGCACTCCTGTTGCCTCTTTCCACACTCTCCTTGCCTCTTTCTGCACCACTCTTGCCTCTTTCTGTACCTCTCTTGCCATTTTCTGTAGTTCTTTTGCCTTTTTATGCACTTTTCTTGTCTCTTTCTATAGTTCTATTACTTCTTGCTTCTTTCTATACCTCTCTTGCCTCTTTCTGCACATCTGTTAGTTCTTTTTGCACAACAGTTTCTTCTTTCTGCAGCTCACTTGTCTCTTTCTGCACTCTTCTTCCCTTTTTCTGTACTTCTTTTGCCTCTTTGTGCACTATTCTTGCCTGTTTCTGTATTTTCTTGTTGTTTTTGCACCTCTGTTTATTTTTTCTGCACCTCTTTTGCTTCTTTCTGTACTTGTCTTGCTTCTCTGTGTATCCCTCTTGCCTCTTTTGTATCCCTCTTCCCTGTTTCTCCACCTCTCTTGCCTCTTTCTGCTTTTGTCTTGCCTCTTTCTACACCTCTCTTGCCTCTTTCTGCACTTCTCTTACCTCTTTCTGCACTTCTCTTGCTTCTTTCTGTACTTTTATTGCTTCTTTCTGTACTCCTCTTACTTCTTTCTCTACCTCTTTTGACTCTTTCTATACCTCTTTTAGTTCTTTCTACAAATCATTTGCTTGTTTCTGAGCTCACTTGTTTCTTTCTGCACTTCTCTTGCTTCTTTTTATACCTCCATTACCTCTTTCTGTATCTCTCTTGCCCTTTTCTGTACCTCTCTTGCATCTTTCTGTACGTCTTGTGTCCCTTTTTTCACATCTCTTGCCTTCTTGAACCTCTGTTGCATCTTTGTGCACTCCTCTTGCCTCTTTTTGTACCCTTCGTCCCTGTTTCTGTACCTCTGCTGCCTGTTTCTGCACATCTCTTGCCTCTTTCTGCACCCCTCTTCCTTCTTTCTGTACCTCCCTCACCTGTTTCTGGACCCCCTCTTGCCAATTTCTATACCTCTCTTGCTTCTTTTGCCATTCTCTTGTCCCCTTCTGAATCTCTCCTGCCTTTTTCTGTACCTCTTTCCCTCTTTCTGCACCTCTCTTGCCTTTTTGTGAATCGCTGTTGCTTCTTTCTGCACTCTTCTTACCTTTTTTCTTCTCCCTTGTTCCCTCGTTTTGCACTTCTGTTGCCTATTTCTGTACCTCTCTTGCCTCTTTCTGCATCTCTCTTACCTCTTTCTGCATATTTCTTCCTCTTTCTGCAGTTGTCCTGCCTCTTTTTGCACTTCTCTTGCTTCTTTATACACTTGCCTTGCTTTTTCTCACCTCTCAAGCTTCTTTCTTCACCTCTCTTTCCTTTTTCTGCACCCGTCTTGTCTCTTTTGTACCTCTCTTGCCTCTTTCTGCATCTCTCTTGCCTCTTTGTGTACTTCTCTTGCATGTTTGCACACCTCTGTTGCTTCTTTGTGCAGCCTTACTGCCTCTTTCTGTACTTCTTTTGCCTCCTTCTACACTTCTCACATTTATCTGTAGCTGTGTTGCTTCTTTGTGCATTTCGCTTGGCTCTTTCTGAACCTTTCTTTTTCTTTCTGTCCCTTTCTTTCTCTTTCAGCACCTTTATTTCTGTTTCTGCAGTTCTCTTGCTTGTTTCTGCACTTTTGTTTTTTTATTTCTTATAAAGAGAATAGCAATGTAATTGTAAGTAATTGCTTAGTGGTTATTATGAATATTGACATGTAATTAATTAAAAATGTTAATTGATGTAACAAACTATTAAAACTGTTCTTTGTTTTTTAGAAATTTATTTTATTTGGATCACAAATTGAAGATGGCAAGAAAACATGAAAAGCGAAGAGAACAAAGAAAACAGTACTGCTTAAAAAAAGTAAAAAGAGTGCATTAGAAAAATAGGAAAATGTTACTCAGGATAAAATCTCTTCTAGTAAGAGCACTAAACAGTTTCTTTAAACAGTTGTAGAGAAATTAAAAAAAGTCGATAATAATGAACGGAAAAAGAAAAGTTTTATAACAAACCAGAAGAAAAAGAAGAATTGTAATGGTAAAAAAACATTAGTTTTTTTAAAAACAACTCATATTATAAGAAGGCAAAAACTATTTAAAGAGATACATGTAAGAATGTTTAGAAGTAGAGTAATTCTAAATGTATTAAAAGATTGTAAAAAGTTAAAAGAAGATCAGCAGTGTATAAGAAGAAGCAACACATTGAAAGTGTAGTAGATTCTGCTTTTGAATTGAAACAAAAATTATTTATATTAATATTGAATAGAATGAGAACATTGGATAAAATAATGGTGTTTATGAAAGAGAAAAGAAAAAGAAAAAGACTTGTTAAAAGAAGTAACTTTTGTAAAACCTTTACTGGTGAATTGAATTGAAGCACACTTCTAGTACTGAGCCTTTCTTTAATGAAGATAGCTAATATCAAGAGAACACATTAGAACATGCAGTTGATACTAGTTGTCAATGCTATGAGATGAAAAATGGTTGTCCCATTTCAAAAGTAAAAATGGTTGTTGGAAATGTGGAAGAAGTAATAGCTGAAGAAGTTCAAGGGAGGCGTACACAAGCTCCTGCAAATAAGTGGGATTGTAGCAGAATTTGCAATATTCAACAGGAATCTATTGAATTATTACGCATTTATTTACGACAATACGCAAAAAAATGTTGAACAGAAGATTAAGATGTTACAAGGACTAGATTCATGTAAAATAAGAAAATATACTAATTTGCAGGGTCATTCTCTGGCTTGTCTTTCAAGAAAAGTGTGCCAAAGTACTTTTCATCATTTAAGAATGTTAGCAGTACACCACTCTGAAATGCGGAAGATAGTAAGGAGACTCTACTATGTAAAAACTCCTGCATTATGTTTAAGTGAAATGAACACAGCTCTTTTGCACGGTTCAGTATCAGATGTACAAAACGTTTGTGATGATATACAGTTTCGTTTTTTTGGTTCACAAGAGGAGTGTAGAAAAAGTGTGAGTTTGATTAGTGTAGGTGTTGAAGAACACGGGAAAGAGATTAGTATTGATGAGTTTGCAGAAGAAATGACAAAGTTTAAAACAGTTTTGTCTGAAAAACTAAACTATGTTTGTATTTGTTGTCAATGTACTCACTATAGTAGTCAAACTAGGAATGTTGTATTGTATTGTATTGTAATTGCATTTATATAGCGCTTACTACCCTTGACGAGGCGTCGAAGTGCTTTTTGGCGAGTAGCACGCTACTCCGGAACCCATAAAGGATTAGTGTTGAATTAGTATAGTGAAAAATAAAAGTAATTTGTGTGGTGGATAGGTTAGTTAGTTATTTGGATTCAGAAGGATGGGGAGGGATAGAAGAGGGAAAAAGGTTTGCATTTATATAGCGCTTGTTACCCCTGATGGGGTGTTGATGCACTTTTTTCGGCGAGTAGCACGCTACTCCGGAACCCATAAGGGATCAGTGGTGGATTAGTATAGTGAAATATGAAAGTAATTTGAGTGGTGGATATTAGTCAGTTATTTGGATTGAGAAGGATAGCGGAGGGATAGAAGAGGGAAAATGGTTTGCATATATACAGCTCTCGTTACCCCTGATGGGGTGTTGAAGCGCTTTTTTGGCGTGTAGCATGCAACTCCGGAACCCATAAAGGATTAGTGGTGAATTAGTATTATACCAATAGATGTCCCAGTGGTATATAGCATGGTGCACTTACGAATATGTCTCTTTACTAAGAATGCGCTACAACGCACCCCACGACAACGAGGTCACCACAACGACCGCGCCGCCCCAACGCGAGCCACCACATCGCAAGTCGACACAACGACCTGCCGTAGGGGGCGCACTGGACTTAGGAATAGTATTATTTACTATTCCTACTCCAGTTTGTGAAACAGCAGGGAAGGTGTTGGATTGTAAATCCAACACCAGCGGCCCCCTACAGCAAGTCACCGAAATGACCCATGATGCAACGGCCCGGGCCGAAACTATGCGGTCGCTGCAACAACCGCGCCGCAATGGAATGCGTTGTAGCGCTTTCGTAGAAAACGATGTCTCCCTGCACTTACACTAGGTGACCACAAGATGTCCCCATGGCAAATAGCATGATGCAGTTACACCAGGTGACCAATAGATGTCCCTGTGGCACGTAGCATGGTGCACTTACACTAGGTGACCAATAAATGTACACGTGGCTCATTGCATGGTACAGTAACACCAAATGACTGATTAATGTCCCTGTGGCACATAACATGGTGCACTTTCAACAGGTGACCAATAGATGTCCCCAGGGAACATAGAATGGTGCAGTTACACCAGATGGCCAACAGATGTCCCTGTGGCTATCAACATGGTGCAATTACACCAGGTGACCAATATATGTCCCTATTGCCCATAGCATGGTCCTGTTACACCAGGTGCCCTAAAGAAGTCCCTGTAGCACAGTGGTCTTCAAACTTTTTTATGCCGCGCCCCCCCACCGGTGGGGGAAAAAAATGATCGGGCCCCCTCAGAATTATTCAACATTATTTTATTAAATTGGCAATGTTTAAATATGTCTATACATATTTAAACATTGCTGTTATGTTCTGTTACCGTTTTGAAAATGCAATCAAATACATGATTGCAAAACATACTAATCTGCCCAGGCATGCCTTACTAACATGTACAAGTATCCACAGTGTGACTATTAGAAGTGGGGAGTGAGGGGTTTGAAGAATATTTGGAGTCCCTTCCCTTCTGACACCTTCTCCCAGGTAGGATATAAATGACAAACATGTTAGTGATGGACCATTACAGAGCGGCTTCGTGCTGCTCATTTTTGTCAGCTTAAAACAAAGCACTGTTATCTGCACAATGCTACTTTTGGTCAGAGCCTGGCGCCCCCCCCGGGATCACTTAAGGCCCCCCCTAGGGGGGCCCGCCCCCCAGTTTGAAGACCACTGCTGTAGCAAATAGCATGGTGCAGTTACACCAAGAGACCAAGAGATGTCCCACTGCCACATAGCATGGTGCACTTGCACCAGGTGACCAATAGATGTCACTAAGGTACAAAGCATGGTGAAGTTCCACCAGGTGACCAATAGATGTCCCTATGGCACATAGTATGCTGGAGTTACACCACGTGACCAATAGATGTCCCTGTCATTTAAAAAAAAAAATCTGTTATTAGTTTTCTTATTCTGCCAAATTTTACATTAGCCTTACACATTCATCAAACTGGTGCGGTTCATAGTCGCTTGTTACATAAATCTTCTACTTAGTATTATAACATTGTACATACAGAGGTCGGGTATGTCATCAGTGTAGGAGAGTAGGATCTGCTTCACATGGGTACCCCCAATTTTTGCTGATGCTTCACTGTTTTTCGACCTTAGTCTGGCTGGGGCCCTGCTAATCAGAACCCCAGCCTAGCTGCTTCCTCTTTAAAATGGTTTCCATGTGCCTTAGGCACATCTCTGATTGGAATCTGGAGTGCCCTTATAAGTCACTAGTGTGAAAAGTTGGCCTGGCATATGCTGTCCACTAATTATAGTGGGCACCTTGCACCAGTCCAAACAACCCCTTATTGGAGATAGGTTAAAGACAACCTTTATTGAAAGCTATCCTAGTGGTAGCTATGGAGAGCAGCCTTCAGGCTAAGTCTAGAAGGAATGTAAAGCAGCTTGGTTTACCAGTCTATAATCTCTTGAGTGACCAAATGAAAGAGGACCACACCAGGTATATATTCTAAATATATGTATTTATTACTAAACACACCCCTCTAGTCTCTTTATGAGGCTAGAGTTCAAAGTACATACGTTACGAGTTAGTTATCTACTGTAATAGCACAAATACACGTTTGAGCCCCAGGGGCGTACCAAACCATATACCAATAAAGTGGTATAAGAACCACGACTGAGCTAGACACAAGGCCTAGAGCCTGTAGAAGTGCTTGGACCACAAGGAACCACCCAAGGCAGTGACACAGGGGACCCATGGGGGACGCGTGCAGTGTATGAACACAACCGCGAACCACCGTTAACTTCTATGGGGAAAGTCGCGATTAGAATTTAAAAGAAAAGGGACACTTAGAGGAGGACTTGGAGCAAACCCTTTGAGAACTAGGCTGTTCTAGTGTCTATACCCACGGGAGCACCGGAGTACTCGAGTTACCTCACCCAGGGAAGCCGGGTGCATAGGTGTCTTTCGGGGTCGGGTTTCGTCGTCGCTTTCTATGGCGATCTGCTGCAAAGTGCTGCTGGCGACCAAGTCGAAAGTGTTCGGGTGGATCCAAAGGTGGATCGAAGATCTGAAGAACCTGAAAGCAGAGGGGACAGAGTCTGGGTCACTAGCCAGTGACCAGGAAGGCGATGAGCAGATGCCCACCGATGTCGAGTGCTTCAGGTAGGTTGACAGTCATCTTGACCCTTCAGCCACGAGGTCCAGGAGGCATTGACGACAACCAGGAGCTGGATTCCAGCTGTCCCACAATGTCTGTCGATTGCAGGGGTGGCGGCGACCGGATTGGACCCAACAAGCCTTGGCAACGGCAAGTCTTGTGGAAAACGAAGAAGGACGGTGTTGCAGACCAGCAAGGTCTGGGGGACTCACCCAGCAAGGATAAGTCAGGGCACACCTGGAGCAACCAGGGAGCCCAAGTAGAAAAAGATTGGCTTTCGGGAGGGCCTACTAGCCAATGGATTAGTGACCGCAAAGGAGCCTCGAGACGGTGCACGTGGAGCTGGCTCACAGGACACTCGTGGAGTGGAGGCCAGTGATCTTCGGTGCAGTTGGTGCTGGAGGCTGGGGCTACTCGGAGCCCAAAGCACGACTTTGTGGGAGACCCAGAAGAGGATGCACTTGCAAATGCGTTTGGTGTCCAGGGGTCTCGGTTCCACGTTACCCACGACAGCTACAGGCCTCAGCTTTGCTGGGGACTCAGGACAGCCTCGGGGAAGTCTGGAAATCTATGTCTGGTGATGCAAAGACTTCGGCGTCCGACGGGAGCTTCAGCGATGCAGACCGGACAATTGCTTCTTTGGTGCCTGCCAAGCAGGGGAGTCACTCCTTGACCCCAAGGGAGATTCTTCAGTCCTCTAATCTTAAAGTAGAGCGTCGAAGGTCCAGGATTCTGTATCAGAGTTTCGTCCAGGTAAATCTAAAGTCCTAAGGACTGGGTTCCCTTACTTATACTAAGGTAGGGGTTGGACATACTCTGTGACCCCACCTATGGGAGGGTCAGGGCAGAGGGGTGGTTACACCCCTTTCCCTTTGTCCAGTTTCGTGCCAGAGCAGGGGCTGGAAGCCCCTGAGCCGGTTTGAACTGGGGTATGCACAGGGACACCAAGTGTGTCCCCAGTGCAGGACTTCAAAGCACCAGAGAGTGCTCCCGCCCAGCCCCAATACACACTATCCTGTCTGGGGAGGTGGTCACATCTCCCTGGGACAGGAAACCTATTGTCCAGGCCTCCCCTGCCGGAGTTTCGGTCAGCAGCAGGAGGCCAGACTCGTGTCTGTGGCAGCGGCATCCATTTTGTGATGCCAGGGCTTGTAAAGTCAGTACCGGGCATACCGGTGTGTACATGTCTTTCCCTCTAGAAGGGTGGAATGCTACCCCCGCCGCCAGAACTGGCGGGGGGGTAGTATTCCAAGATGTTTGACATCAAACACGACATGTTTCCGTGCAGCCATCACAAAGTTAGCATTTAACGCGAGGTTATAATGCGCTTAAGAGTATATGGTCAGGCTGCACTACAAACAGCATCAAAGAAGGGTCTCCGAACGCTGCAGAGGGGCCCTGCTCATGCAGGGGCACCCTCTCACATAGGAACCACGCACTCTGCCTTCAGGATGGATGAGGCCTGCCATAGGAGTGACTTATAGGTTTATATGTGTGTATGTATATAGTGATATAGGTAGCATATATCACAGTAAGGGGTGCATGCACCACCTTACCCAGGCTGCAGTAGCAGACCTGTGGTGTCAGTTTGGATGGCCTTCCAGGGGTGGCACAATACATGCTGCAGCCCCTGGTAGGCCTCTGAGGTACCTATGCCCTCGGTACATAGTATACCATATACTAGGGACTTATAAGGGCACTCAGATTCCAATCAGAGATGTGCCTAAGGCACATGGAAACCATTTTAGAGAGGGAAGCAGCTAGGCTGGGGTTCTGATTAGCAGGGCCCCAGCCAGACTAAGGTCGAAAAACAGTGAAGCATCAGCAAAAGTGGGGGTACCCATGTGAAGCAGATCCTACTCTCCTACACAACCCCCCCAAACGTAGGGACATTAAACTAACCTTGCCCAGTTAAGTCTTCATGTTCTAAGTGGAAGTACCTAGAGAGTCCATCTGCATTGGCATGGTTACTCCCAGGTCTATGTTCCACTGTGAAGTCCATCCCCTGTAGGGAAATGGACCACCTAAGCAGTTTGGGGTTTTCACCCTTCATTTGTTTTAGCCATAAGAGGGGCTTATGGTCTGTTTGAACAAGGAAGTGAGTACCAAACAAGTATGGCCTCAACTTCTTCAGAGCCCAGACCACAGCAAAGGCCTCCTCTCAATGGCTGACCAACGTTTCTCTCTAGGGGTCAGCCTTCTGCTAATGAAAGCTACTGGCTGATCCTGACCTTCTTCATTCAATTGTGACAGTACAGCCCCTACCCCCAATTCAGATGCATCAGTTTGAACAATGAACTTCTTGGAGTAATCAGGACTCTGTAGAATGGGAGCAGTGCACATGGCCTGCTTCAGGTCATCAAATGCCTTTTGACAGCTAACTGTCCACTGAACCTTTTTGGGCATTTTCTTGGAAGTTAAGTCATTCAGGGGTGTCACTATTGATCCATACCCCTTGACAAATCTCCTATAGTACCCAGTCAGGCCTAAGAAGGCTCTCACCTGAGTCTGGGTAGTTGGAGCAGTCCAGTCCATGATGGTCTGGATCTTGCTCTGCAGTGGTTGAACCTGGCCTCCACCCACAAGGTGGCCCAGGTACACAACCTGACTCTGCCCTATCTGGCACTTGGTGGCCTTGATAGTCAGGCCTGCTTTCTGCAGGGCCTGTAAAACATTTCTGAGGTGGACCAGGTGATCCTCCCAGGTGGAGCTAAAGACAGCAATATCATCTAGATATGCTGCACTATAGGCTTCCAGACCTGTAAGGACTGTATTCACCAACCTCTGAAAAGTGGCAGGTGCAT
>CAWUFW010022341.1:0-97768 GCA_963921515.1 Calotriton arnoldi | reverse complement strand
TGGTGTTAGCTGGTTCGATTTGTGTTACTCAGCCCCTGAATTGAGGTGGTAATAGTGAAATATTCCCCTATTTAAAATTGGTGGTGGGCATCCAGCCCCCCTGGCTAAGGGTGGTAGTAGTGGTAGGCATCCAGCCCCCTGGCTAAGGGTGGTAGTAGTGGTAGGCATCCAGCCCCCCTGGCTCAGGGTGGTAGTAGTGGTAGGCATCCAGCCCCCTGGCTAAGGGTGGTAGTAGTGGTAGGCATCCAGCCCCCTGGCTAAGGGTGGTAGTGGTGGTAGGCATCCAGCCCCCCTGGGTGAGGGTGGTAGTGGTGGTAGGCATCCAGCCCCCTGGGTGAGGGTGGTAGTAGTGGTAGGCATCCAGCCCCCCTGGGTAGGGGTGGTGGTGCGCATTCAGGCCCCTGTGTGCATATGTGGCATTGGTGATGGGCATCCCACCCCTATGGTGCTGCTGTTGCTGGTGTAAGTATATTCTGCATCCCTCTGTGTGTGTGTGATGTGTCGTGTACGTGTTGTATGTGTTTTGTGGCTGGTGTCTGACTTACCTTCTGCGCCGTACGCGTCCGTGCCTGTTCCGGTAGTAAATGTAGAATATTGGTATGATCGGGACGAAGGGATTCATGGTTGGTTCGTGTCGTTCGTCCTTCTCGTTGCTTCGCGTCGTCCTCGCCGCTTCGCGTCGTCCTCGTCGCTGGCGTGTTCGTCTCGTAGCCGTGGATTGTGTTGTGGCGCGAATCGGAGCTTATGTGCGCCTCTCCCGGATGCTTTGACGTGCCGTGCGTAGCGACGGGTTCGGCGCGTACGCGAAGCGCATCGTACTTGTTCGGCCGGACGGAGCTGCATTTTCCCTTCCGTGCGACTCGATTCAGCGTTTCCGGATTCGCCTCGGTCGGAGTACAGGACCTGGATTGGGTGAGTACGGTTCGGCCGGATTCTGTGCTGTTGTGCGCATCGTACTTACTCGTTCGGTGTGCTGTACGGATCGGTCGGGAAACAGGCATTCGCATGGCTTTTTTCCCGACCGAATGGTATTGGGTGCGCCTCCGACCGAGATCGGAATCGGCCCCTCTGTGTTTGAAAATACCACTTTTAGAAAGTGGGTATTTTTTTGTCTAACCATCCAAGCCTGCCTCTGCTAGGTTGTGTATTCCTTGTCTGGAGTGTGAGTGACAGGGGCTGGGGGATTCCAGGAGACAGGGTGAGTCAGCACAGGGCTGAATAGCAAGATCTACATGTAGATGGGTGGGAGGAGTTGCACCTGGGACCTGAATAGGGCTGTGCCTTCCCTCCATAATGCTGGCTCCACCTCCTGTGGTGTGTCTGATGTCCCTGGCCTACACTGCAAAAGGAAAGAAGGAGACTTGTCAACAAAGTGCTCCAGGACTGACCAGAACTGGTTTGGACTAGTCAAAGGCATCTCTGCCTTCAGAGAACAAAGAGAAATTGAGGATAAAAAGGGGGACCCAAACCCCAGAACTTTGGAACTCTTTGGGATCAAGAAGACTGCCAAGAAGAAGAGCTGGAGAAGCTGTGAGGAGGAACTACCACTTTGCTGTGTGCTTTTCTGTGTTGGCCTGCAGTGGCTGCTTCTGTCTTGGGCAGTGAAAGGACTGGAACTGAACTTTCTGCAATCTACTTTGTGAGTGTCTCCAAGGGCTTGAGGTAGAGCTTGCCCCCTGTTCAAGAAGTCTCAGGAACAGCAAAGACTTCAAGCCCGAAGCCGTCTACGACGCCGCTGCCGACTCCGTGTCCTGAAGGCACCGCAGAGGGCACCGCCGCAACACCGCATCGTGACCCTGGTCTCACCGACGATGCCTGCTGACGCCACCACCGAGCCACTGCTCGCACCGCGACCTGTGGGCACCGCACTCCGCACCGCCTCGCTTCACGACGACGCCGTGGCATCCCCGACGACGCCGCTCCACGCCGGACTCAACGCCACTGCTTGCACCGTGGTTCGGGGGCACCGCTCGTAAGTTACACGACGCACCGCCCTCATCCCGCACCGCAGCCTTGGTCCACCGATGCCGGTGCCATCGACTCCAGTTCGTCAGCCGACGACAGCGCTGCAGCTCCGACGACGCCGCTGCTGCACCGTGGCCTGCCAGCACCGTGACGAGCACCGCCTTCATCTCACACTGCGACCCTGGTCTCACCGACGACGCCATCCGATGCCGCCACCGAGCCGCTGCTCGCACCGTGACCTGAGGGCACCGCACGCCGCACCGCAGCACCCGACGCCGGCCGACACCAGCGCTCCTGACTTCAACAGAGAGGAGATCGATCTGCAACGCTCGTGACTTCGAGGGCCCCGACGACGCCTGCACCGACCTCTGGAACCGACGCCTGCGGACGCCGTGTTTTCGGAAACTCACCGCCAGGTCATCGACGCCCTGCATTTCTGAAAGGTACTGTTTGCGGGTCTTCCCGACACCGTAGCTAATCCGCGACGCCGCGGTCAACCAGACTTGTTTGGAGTTGTTTGTTCACGACGTCGGATAGCCCTGGACGGAGCTATCGACATCAAGGAACTGTTTTTAAGGACACTGTGATAACTAAAGATTTTTAAAGTACTGTACTGTGGTTTTTTATCGTATTGTCTTGTTTAAAGTATATAAAAATATTGGATATTTTTCTAAACTGGTGTGGTGTCAGTTTGTAGTGCGTACACTGTATTACTGTTGGTTATGTGCAAATGCTTTACACACTGCCTCTAAGATTAGCATGACTGCTCGTGCCAAGCTACCAAGGGGGTGAGCAGGGGTTATTTTAGGAGTGTAACTCCCTTATCCTGACCAGGAAGAAGGGTCCCTACTTGGACAAAGGTGCAAGCCCTTGCCAACTAGAGACCCCCATTTCTAACAGCAACCTTCCAGCAAGTATCCCCATCCATGGGGGAAGTGCAAATCACTGTAATTCCCAAGGTAGGGAAAAATCCCCAACTGTGCGCCTCTTACAGGCATATAGCGCTATTAAATCTAGATGCCAAATTATACTCTTAGGGGCACATTACGATGGCGGGCGGAAGCACAACCGCCGTGCTGGCGGATGCAAAAACCACCAGTTACCGCCGGCACGCAGCAGTCCACACGCCCGCCCAATTACGATGCGAAAAGCAGGCCAAACACCGCCGGCAAGCCAGCAACACCGTCCGCCATCAAAGTGCGCCTGCACACGTAGCAGCGCAGCACAACTGACACACACCGTCCGACGAAACACGTCCCGCCCGGCGCATAAATTACGATGCCGCAAACAAACGGCTCCCACGGCAAAGAGACACCGCACGTGAAAGAGAGGCGGAAACACGGACGCAGAGCACGGACAACGAAGAAGCGGCACCCCGGGCATGAATCCAGCACTGCAGGCCCTTCCCATGCTTCTGCTGATGCACCACCAAGGACGCAACGTACCGCGGAGACGCAGGTAGGCACACACACAACAAGTGCACGCAAACAGCGCACACAGTGCAAGGGCGGAAAAAGCGGACAACCCCCCACCAGCGCGTGCACACTACACATCCACCATTACATCCACATATGACACACAGGCCAAATCGTAACATCGCGTAACACATGTGTACACACCACCTGGGACTAGGAACCAACCACCCCGTCACGGCCCCAAAGCGCCGATGACGCCGCCACACATGCGCACAACGCAGAGGCCAACCGCAGCGCCATGCATGCGTCGCACACAGACACAGGGACACAACCAAGCAGCACACACATCAGCCCCACCCCGAACGCACATGACACGTGACAGGCCGGCCACAGACATGTCCCCAACGCCCAATTCACGGACAACACCCAACGCCACACAACCGACGCACACATGTCAGTGAAGACACGCAACTGCAGGACACACCCCAGTGTAACAAACATGGCGTAGCACACAGCGGCGGCAACACCAAATAGGAGAAGCAGGGCCCCTTCGGGAAGAGGAACGCCAGTACCACACTGAAAAACCCATACCACCCTGCACATATGAACAAGACACATGAAACGGAACACCAAAGAGCCCGGGGACCGACATCAGGTGGCCCAAGAATAACATTCACACACAAGGCCCAACGCAGAGCGGAAAGGCAGCCTGCCGCCCACACAAGGGAGAGCAGACAGCACTGAATGACCTTCCATTCTAACACCGAAACCACAGCCCTACGACAGAAGCCGGTGAATACAGCCATTGTCCAAGAATAGACCAACACAGGCATGCCGAGGAGACCGACCACAGGGCAGATAGCGCATATCACAGAAGCACACAACGGACGGGGTAGAAAGAAGAAAACACTCCCCCATGTCGGCCACATGCAAGTTAATTGGAAGGAGTCACACAGCACTGACCTTGAACTGTCTGAGAAGCATGTGGGAAGAGGGCCCGTGTCCTCCAAACAAGCCAACAGAACACAAGTCCTGTCTCCCTACGACTACACAGAGCTCACAGCAACCCCGGAGCGTGCACATTGCAGACTGCACACACAGCCGGAGCACGCCACCTCAACGAACCGCTGCAAATAGGCAACCGCAACACACCTACCCAACTACGCCGAACAGCTCAAGCTGTACCAAACCAACACGATACATACATTGGGATGCGATCTCCTGTCCCTGCTGAACGTAAGTTACCGACTGACTTACCGCATCACATTGTTCAGCTGCGTCATGCCCGTCTTCTACTGTCGGAGGTGTCCCTACCAGCATCCTGTCGAGATATGCCTCTCCAACCCGGCATGTCTGAAGGCGGACCTGCTACCACTACTCCTCCCTCTGGACGCACACGACAGGGCCTGCTCTGCCTATGGGGGCATGGCGTATGTGGCCAACATCGCACCCGCACTGAAATGGAACCACTGTGCCTCCACACGACGGATCATCGAGAACAGCTACATCGAATGTCACCCAGCATGCCCCATCATGGTCCTCCAAGGGACAACCTACGAACAACACCTTGACAGCCACCATCCGCTTCATTGGCTGGCAAACATGTACACCACCAATGACATGGAAGCCCTGCTGGACGGCATCGCATACCTGACAACCTGTAAATACGTCGGACCACAACGCAGGTTCCCCGAGTGACCTATGAAGTCCAACCCCGCACCCATGCTCAGCTTCCGCACGGACTGGCCAGTCACCACCACAACAGCCATACCAAACGACCGGCAACTGTAACCACACCATCAACGACATCGCCATGACATCGGATATGACCGGGACATGCACACTGTTCCCCATCACATCCAGGAACACCGCATGCATCGTGGGAGGCAGTGGCATGGGCTCTGTGCATCGCACCCACATGGACGGAACTGCACGAACAACCAGGACACGACATGGATCCAGCGCACATGGACACACACACCGCTCAGTGGACATGAATAGGTCGCCTGGAGTCTGTGGGTGCTGCACCCCTCCCACCCCCGCCCCGGGAATCCCATACCAGGACCTTTGCATGGACGACAAGTGCATACAACAACAACACGACCCCAGTGACTGTGACATGTCCAGTAACCACCACAGTGCAACAACAAGTGGCACGCCGCTGCATGCACGCAAGCACATGCCCTGATGTCATCTCACATGCACGCGTGCATGAGGAACAACCGCAGCAAACCTGTCACATGGAACTGAGATGGACTGTGCCCATGATGCCGAGCGGTCTGGTAGGCTACATGTATACCGTCTGTGTCAAAGTCCGCAGCTCCGCAGCTATACGTAAATGTACATTAGCACAGCCTTGGCCAAGCAGATGTAACCCCACACCCTATCCCATTTGTAATCATGCTCAGTATATCCTCAACATGTATTCCGCTGCCAGTAGTGTCCACTATACTGCATCACAGAGGACAGAAGACTCAATATAATGTTTGAAACCAAAACTGTCTCCGCTGACTCATTTCACAAGTACGAATGAGAGAGGATGAGAGTATGTGAAGTACACGGCAGTCGTGACATGACCATGTAGTCCACTGGTATTGGATGTCAACGCAAATGAGTAGCACAACTGTGGAAGACACACATGTGTCGTGTGAAGTCGTATGGACGCAGTGCTCAGGTGGGTGGGTGCGACGGGTAGATGCGCACATGCCAAGTTGGAGCACGCCGTGTTGGGAGGGGTCATGAACAGTACACCACCGCTTCCCTGGGCATTGTGAGAGGACACCTGTCGGGGGGAGTGAACACGTGTGTGCACAGCAGCCGGGCACACGTACAAAGCGGTACCAGGCGCACCTCAGCCCACCCTCTGTGGACAAGCTGGATCCTGTTGTGCGCCCGCCATGCCCCTTGACAAGGCACACACAGCCCCAGTCGACCAAGTGTAACCCCAACATAGTCAATCCGCACAGGCGATACAGGGCACGGGATGGCAGTGGAGCATGGTGTGTGAGAGGTCTCCTCGCGCTCCTCCTGGTCATATCACGCAGGCAATAGAACCTCAACGTCTAGCATGGC
Source organism: Calotriton arnoldi (assembly GCA_963921515.1). Classification (NCBI taxonomy): domain Eukaryota; kingdom Metazoa; phylum Chordata; class Amphibia; order Caudata; family Salamandridae; genus Calotriton; species Calotriton arnoldi. The sequence continues at coordinate 91,316 of CAWUFW010022341.1, read as the reverse complement.
ACAAGTCAAATGGAAGTGTAGGGGGACGCACCACAGCACGAGCAGCACTGACGTCACGGGAGGTGGCTCGCACCATCCCATCCATTGCCCATCATACCAACCACGCCACATGCCATTGCGACTAAGTGCAAGCGCGTGCGCCACCACCCCCGAGCCCTCCCCAGAGAGGCCAAAGAGTGAATGTGTGGGCCAACAGCCACAGACGGACGCGGCCTGGCTGCAAGGACAGTCACAGCCACTGGGTGTCGCAGGTGGCGGATCCGGAAGGCGAAGACTGTGATGCATAGTCCATGCAGGCCGGGTCTCCATTTGGGGCACCACGCAGGTGGACGGCGTCCCGCCACACATCATACCCTGAGACAGCCCACTCGTGCAACTGGACCCACACATACACTCCTTGCCCTCTCTGGTGCGAGCGTGGGGCTGCCTGTGCAAGCGCTAGCCTCGCAGGTGAGCATGCATATTGGGGGGCGAGGGGAGGACATGAGGGCTGGGGCGAAGATGACTGTATCACTGTCAGTTAGTACAAGGGATGACCCAGATGTGGAAAGGAAGAGACGTGTCCCGTGTGTACTGCAACTAGTCGCCAATCCAACTACCCCCCATGTCCGGAATGTAAGCCCGCACCTAGGCCCGCCCATCCGCCACATCGAACATACCACCAGCACGACAACATTCCCATTCGAAACACTGACTGGGGGTGGCGACCAGTGAACAATCATGTGTAGCCTACCCACGCGTACATGTGGGCCCTCCATGATCCATGTCACCTGCGGCAAAATCATGACATGCGCAATGAGGGAAGTGAGGAGAGCTGTCCGCCCCACGCACAGAAGGTGCATCAGCTCCACAGACCCAGCAGCGAGTCCAGCAGGGGTCACATGTGCAGGGGCAGCTGTGCCTGGTGTGAAGGCACATGCATATAGACAGCACATCGACCAATGTGTAGTCTGCCCACATCCACAGTCCATCATCATGCGGACATAGGAATTGAACACAGGGCAACACATCTTAGTTGGTGCACCCACCGTGACCAACAATGCGCAATCATCGACGTACCCGCCCTGTGCATGGCCCCCCACCCAACGGAGGCACATCCAGTGCCACCATCCCACACACACAAGCCTTCCACGGAACATGCTGTGTCCAATGGTCAGTACAGAGTCAGCGCCCATCTGGTGGATCCTGAACAGGAGACACATGCACACACATGCCAGCTCCCACTATGTACGTCTGCCACCTGGCACGTGCAATGTAACCTCTCACCTGTGACGTGTGACTGCAAGCACACAGCCGTCTTGGCATGGGGCTGTCAATGTGGACACCAGTCAATGTTTCGGGAGGTGTGATCCGTACAGTGCTGTACATAGGGTGCAGTGCTGACACCTACTACTGTCTCATATCCCCTCGTGCCACAGGTCCCACTTGTATTGGCCGCTCAGCCCGTGCCCACATCGTCGTCGTCGTGTGCCATACTCATCCAGCCTCGGAAGCAGTTCCATGCTCAGCAGACACTCATGTTGCCGTGGCGTTGCCGCTTGACGAATATGCAGTCAGTCCCCATCAGCACGCCCCGCAAGTCATTGGGGCCTAGATCCCCATGTGCATGCACATGGCAGTGGTATGTCTCACTTGCCATTGCCATTGTTGGGAGACCTGTGTAAGTGTATTGTGGCCGTGCCGTCCCAGCTTGACAGCTGGGCTGTGGCTCATGTGCTTGCTCAGTCATGTCAGTGATGTGTATGCGAAATTGCTATGTGCCGTGTTGCTTTGACATGTGTCCTCTGCCATTTAACCCAGGCGGAGACCGAACATTGACCGCCCATACCAATTGCTGGCGGACATGGACGATACAGAGGTAATCAGGAAGTTTCGGCTGGACAGGCCAACTCTGCATCGACTGTGTGCCATGTTAGAGCCCCATCTCCATCCCCGCAGGGTGTATCCGACTGCTGTCACCCCCACGGCTAAGGTGATGGCCGCCATGCATTTCTTCGCCACTGGGTCATTCCAGCACACAGTGGGCAGTGGAGGAGGGATGTCCCAGCCCATGTTCAGCAAGGTGCTGAGGGATGTACTGGCAGCCATGATGCTGTACCGAAACAGGTACATCAGATTCCCCAGGGCTCGTGAATTGGCGGCAGTGAAGGGTGCATTCTATGCCCTTGGCAGAATCCCACACGTCGTGGGAGCCATTGACTGCACACATGTTGGCCTTGTTCCACCATAGGCCACTGAGCACCTGTACCGCAACAGGAAGCACACGCACTCCCTGAATGTGCAAGTGGTGTGCCTTGCGGACATGGTGATCACCCACGTGTGTGCCAAGTTTCCAGGCTCGGCACATGACGCACACATAATGCGCAACAGCATCTTGCCACGACTGATGGCCAATCTGCAACAGGATCGTGGCTGTATTGTCGGTGAGTATGTGGAGTGGTGTAGCGTGCTGGTTGTGCGATGCTGTCCCCTGTCCAGTTGGAATAGCAACGGTTCTCTGTGTCCCTCACACCCAGGTGACTCTGCGTATCCGAATGGGGCATGGCTGCTCAGTCCATTGAGGAATCCTCGCACCCCAGCAGACGATCGATACAATGAGGCACATGGGAGGACCAGACGTGTGGTCGAGCGTACCTTTGGCCTCCTCAAGTCCAGGTTCAGGTGCCTGGACCGCACCGGGGTGCACTGGCGTACTCCCCACAGAAGGTGTGCCAGATAGTGGTGGCGTGCTGCATGCTGCACAATCTGGCCATTCGGAAGCAGATCCCCCTCATTGTGGATGACGGAGATCAACCAGGGCCCCAGCCCGCAGACCAGGACAGCTCGAGTGAGGTGGACAGCGGAGAGGAGGAAGCTGGGAATGTGCGCCAGCAGCTCATCGCCCGCTACTTCACTTGACGGTGAGTGTCCATGTACGACGGATGATGTGTCTGTATCTGTGCAGGTGTGTGTGTGCTGTGTCAGGGTGGCCGTATGTTCACTGCGTGCAGTGTGTCAACGCTCCATGGCCAGGGTAGTATGCCACTGTTGGTGACTGTGGCATTGTGCCCTATTGCTCTGTGCGATGTGTGTACATTGCTTGTAGTTGTTGACATGTACTGTGTGATGGGTGTGTGACACACTCATTGAATGTGCTCCTGTTCTGTCTCCCACCCCTAGGTCCCTACAGGCCCTCCGGATTCCATTGCCATGCCACGCATCAGGTGCCTTTCCGCCCAAGGTGGCCGTTGTATTCCGTACAAATAAAACACAGGGCACAAACAGCAGTTAGTGAAAAAGGTGCATTTATTACAAACTGTGACATGTGATTGTGTGTAAGGTGATGACAAAAGTGGTGCGTGCAGTGACAATGAGCTGTCGGTCATGGCTGCGTGATGATCAGGGTGTACCCACTGGTTCTATGTCCATAGTCCAACACACACATGCCATCCAGCTGGCTGTGTGGAGTGGGATCGTAGAGCAAGTCAATGCAGTGGCTGGTCAAGGAAGGCTGGCGGAAGGCTGGCTGGCTGCCTCACTTGCGACTGGAGCGTGCGAAGTCCTCCCGGGAGATCTGTTTCCTCTTCGGACGGCCCCTTCCACGTTTGGGAGGGGGTGTGTGGTGGCGACCTGCTGGTGGTGGGTGAGGTGTGCTCACTGGCTGTGGACGCAGGGGAAGCGGACACTGCTGCCCGAGCCTGCGCCCTAGCAGGTGGTGGCGGAGGTGGTGTTGCTGGCCTTGCCTGTGACCCCACCGCCACCACCAGCTGGCCCATGAGGTCCACGAGTTGGTCCATACGGGACACGAATTGGCCCATATGGGCGTCCATGGACCTCAGCACCCCCAGCACCTCCCGCGTGTCAGTAGCAGACCTGGCCCATTGTCCTTGGGCCTCTTCATAGGCCCCAAGGACTCTGGCCATTTGAGGCAGGGCATGGCTCCCAGGGGAGGCTGGCGTTTCCCTGACCCTGCTCCTCCTACCAGTCCTGCTGCCACCGGCCTGCCCACTAGCCACATTGCACACCACGGTCCTCGCTGTGGCTCCCAGGGTGGATCCAGTCGGCCGGGCCACCACCTGCGCTGGGGCTGGTGCCAGCGAAGACATGGTGGTGGTGGAGGCGGTGGTGGTCGGTGCGGCGATGGTGGCGGTTGCGGCAGTGGTAGTGGCCGCAATGACCGTGGGTGTGGCCGCAACGACAGTGGCAGCAGGGGACTGGGACTGTTCAGCATCCCTGGATGATGGGTTGGTGGGTAGGAGGGGTCCTGGGGAGCGGCTGGGCCCTGCCACGCCAGATGGGCCAGCTTGGTGGTCCGTGTCCGAAGAGGAGGACAGATCCTCCAGATCCGTGTGTCCTCGTTGGGGGCTTGTGGGCTGGCTGTGCTGGCTGCTGTCTCCATCCCCAGCATCCGGCAGTTCGTCACCTGTGGAGAGAATGAGATTTGTTATTGTGTTGCACCTGGCGAAGTATGTATTAGTCGTCTGACATTGGCAGTTCGTGCAATCTCGTACATGGGTTTCCCGGAGGCGAGTGTGTGGCTGTGGCATCTGTAGTTGTGTGTGCTAGGCAATGGGACTGTGTGCTGTGCACATGTGGCATGGGACGGATTGGCCATGCCGATGGGTGTGTTGCTGTGCCCCTACTCATTGTGACTCTGGTGTATGCGGGCTCCTGGCCCATCCTGGGTCTGGTTTGTACTTTGCTTTTGGAGTTCAAATGGAACGCTTAGGAACGCATATGGCAACATGGGGGCCATGCCCCAGATTCGCATTTGGGAGGGGATATGCTTTTGGGGTTCAAATGGAACGCTTAGGAACGCATATGGCAACATGGGGGCCATGCCCCAGATTCGCATTTGGGAGGGGATATGCTTTTGGGGTTCAAATGGAACGCTTAGGAACGCATATGGCAACATGGGGGCCATGCCCCAGATTCGCATTTGGGAGGGGATATGCTTTTGGGGTTCAAATGGAACGCTTAGGAACGCATATGGCAACATGGGGGCCATGCCCCAGATTCGCATTTGGGAGGGGATATGCTTTTGGGGTTCAAATGGAACGCTTAGGAACGCATATGGCAACATGGGGGCCATGCCCCAGATTCGCATTTGGGAGGGGATATGCTTTTGGGGTACATGCTGTGAGCCATGGGTGCCGAACGTGACATGTGTTGTGGCAGCATGACAGTGCATGGTCTGAGGTGTGTGCATGCCTGACATGCCCTGCATATTTGCTGTCTGTTGTGGTTACTGGACATGGCATTGGACGCATCGTTATGAGTGAGTGATAGTTGTGTGCCAGCCAACGTATTGCAGTTGTCCCATCTCCTTGGTGTGCGTGCTGCCCTGTGCCATGTGCATCACTGCAGTGCTCGGGGGGGGGTGTGGCCCATGTTGTGTGTTGTTGCTCACAGTGTGTCGTGCACTCAATTGACTTCTGGCACATGGTTGGTCATGGGCATGTGTCTTAGCGTGACTGCTGTATGTGTGGCAGCTGTGCGGATGACATGCCTTTCATGAGACTGGGGCTGACGGATGGGATGGATGGTATGTTGTATGTGCATGGTGTGTCTGTGAGTTTGATGGGTTCAGTGGTGTTCGTGTGCATTTCTGTTGTTCCGCTCTGTTGCGTCTAGTGTTGTTTGTCTTACATAGGCGTAGTTGTGGGGTGTGGGGTTGACAGGCAGTGGGGGCTACATGGACAGGACTTCAATGGTGTTTCGGTTGTGTGTGATGAGTTGCACAGTGGCTGCCGTGTGGGACTATATTCAGTGTGGCTTGTGCATGCAGACGTGGCTCCTTGGGTGTTGCTATGTCTGTGATGGGTCATGTGGGGTGTGAGTCTGTTGTTCATGTCCGTGTGCACATTGTTCACTTGTTCGTGACGGTGGGCGGTGCTGCGTGTTCGTCTGCTACGTGACATGTCCCATGTGTTGGTGGTGTTATGGTCCTCATGCCTCCAGTAATCCAGCCCTGTCCAGTTTCCCACCTGCAAGTTGTTCGTGCGTGCACTGTACTGGATGCCACATGGCTCTAAGCGGGGGGTGCTCCATGTTGCAGGTCTGTGGGGGTGGGGGGGTGTTGTGGGTCGTGGGGGTGGCTGTACACCCACTGACACCGATTGCTGTGGACCGTGATGTCTGCCTTTCGGCTGTCGTTGTGCACTGCGGTGGCTGACACGTGGCTGTGGGGTGTGGGGGATGCTCCTCCTTGCTGTGCTGTGGGACTGGGGCCTGGTGTGTGTTGTACTTGGGCTGTCCACCGTCCCACCCACTGCACTTTGTGTTCCTGCCACTTACCTGTTACTTGTCGGTTAGTGCAGCTGTGGCGGACACATGGGTGTGGTGGGTGCTCGTTGTGGCGCTTCTGGCATATTTGGGGACCTGTTGGTCGTTACGTGGCTGGCTTAGTGTACACATGTCCCCACGCATCTTACAGTTGTTCGGTTTGGGCTGTGTGTGGTAGTGTCTGTTGCATGTGTGTGTGATGTGTTGTGTATTGTGTGCTGGACATGGGGGTGTTTGTCCCTGGGAGCTGTGGCATGGTAGTTGCGCATGTGAGTACATAGCGGTGTGCTGGTATACATTAGTTTGTACTTACCAGCCTCAACTCCCCCTGCTAATCCGGCGAGGATCTCCGGATGGATTACGACTCGCACCTTCTCCTCCCACGCTTTGAAGGTCTTAAAGAGCGCGGGATTCCCTCCGCCAGTGACGGCAGCCAGCTCTCTGTTTTTGCCCTCCTTCTTCTTGACCAGGCTCTTTACGTCATTCCAACGTTTGTTTATCTCGACTCTGTTTCTGGGCAGGGTCCCGACTGCATTGACCTGGTCTACGATCCGGTTCCACATTCTGTTTCTGGTGGCTAGTGGTGTGTGCTGGACCATGTTCCCATAGATTTGTGGTTACACCTTGATGATCTCGTCGACCATGACCGTCAGCTCCATGGGCGTGAACTTGGGCATCCTTTGTGGTGCCATGGTGTTTGTGGTGCTGGTGCGGTGTGTGTTGTGTAATGTGCAGGGGGTTTGTGGTGCCGGTGTTTGGTGGTGGTGGTGGTGGTTGTGATGTGTGCGTTTCTGTGGTGTGCTGCTGTCCTTGCTGTGTCACTGTGTCCTCTCCTCTCCTCTCTGGTTTGCAATGTAGCAAGGGGTTGTGGTCTGTGGGAGTGCTGCTTTTGTACTCACCTATGTGGGTGTGTCCTCATGGTCTGTTGTTTTCAGGTGTGTTGTGTCTGGGGTTCTGGCCTTTGTATTTTTTGTTTGTCCGGGGGTGTTTTCGGGATGTGTACTGTGCTTGTGTATTTGTGTGTGCCTTGCTGTGTGGACTTGTTGGCCATGTTGTGTGCTATTGGTTTTGTGTGCGGATGGTTTCTGTGCAGGTACGTTGGCGCCATGGCTTCTGCCGTGTCGATTCTCATCGGCGTTGTTTGCGCTGGCGGGCGGTATATTTGTTGTTTTTCCGCGCTCATGGCGGTGCGATCGTAATTTCACGCGCGGTGTGTCAGCCGTGTGGGCGGGCGGTTTTGTGTTGTCGTGCGTGTTTCCGTCCGTGGCGGGCGGTTTGACTCCGACTCGGACGATGGCGGGCGGTATTTTGTGTGATTTTTCCGCCGATGGCGGTTTTCGGTTTGTGTACTCATAATGGCGTGGTCGGTGTTCAGGCGGTGTGTGCGGGCGGATTTATGCCGCTTCCATGCCTGGCGGATTTATTTACGCCGGGTATCGTAATGGGCCCCTAAGATTTTAGCCAACAGGTTGGAAAACATTTTCCCCACTTTGATCCACCCAAACCAGTCAGGATTTATCTAGGCCTGGGCGGTGAACTCCGCTCCATTCGCGGAGTTTGCAGAGTTTTCTGCACTCCGGGCTCCGCGGAGCTCGCGGAGTGCAGAAAATTCTGCTTCACGTAGTGCAGCAGAGTTTTTTCCCGATCGCGATCGCAAACGGTAAGTTTGCGAGCGCGAGCTGCCGCTAGGGTAGAATTTTAACCCGAGCGCCAGGAATACCATTGGTAACTGCAGTTCGCCCTGCACTCTGCCACTTTCGGAACTCCGCTGAGTTTTTCTATGCCCAGGCCTGGATTCATCAAAGGACGGCAGACCCATATTAACCTGCGCAGGATACTGCACTTAATAGACAAGGTACAGAAGAAGCACATGCCCGCAGCCCTGTTCTCCTTGGACGCAGAGAAGGTCTTCAACCGTGTTGACTGGCCTTTCTTAATGCACACCCAGCGCAGATTTGGGTTCAATGAGGCGTTCATGGGCATGGTGAAGGCTAACTATCACTCCCCCAAGTCCCGAGTTCTGGTAAATGGAGAAACTTTGAAGTTTTTCAAACTATCATGGGGCACAAGACAGGGTTGCCCCTTGTCACCAATGCTCTTTGCCCTCTATATTGAACCACTCGGAGAGCAGATAAGGGCCAACCCTGAAATTTACAGAATGAAATTCGGGGCAGATGAGCACAAAATCTCGCTCCTTACAGACGATGTCCTGCTACCTGTCACTGACCCTTATACTACCCTGCCGGCTATACAGGCCGAACTTATTAATTTTGAGAAATTACCTGGTTTTAAAGTGAACCTTTCTAAATCTTTCTTACTTAACTTAACGATGCCCCTTGAGATAAGAGCAGCAATCACGGAGGCTTCACCTTTCCGCTGTGTCCACAGAGAAATCACTTACTTGGGTATTAAAATCACCCCCAAATTAACAGACCTATATAAAGCTAATTTCCCCCCCCTTGCTGCGGCAACTCAAATCTGACTTCAAAATTGGGGCTCCACATATATAACCTGGATAGGCCGTATAATGCGATCAAGATGAATGTTCTTCCTCGACTACTCTACTTATTTCAGGGTCTCCCGATCACAGTCGACAGAGAACTGTTCGCAGAGCTAAAGAGGATGATCACAAAATGTATCTGGCAGGGGCATAGGGCCTGCTTATCCCAGCGACTCTTGTCCAAGCCGTGCTTAGAGGGGGGGGCTCTCCCTCCCAGTTTCCTTTATATTACAGAGCTGCACAACTATGGGTATTGGCTGAATGGTACCTTAAAGCGTCAGATAAACACTGGCTCCATATGGATAGGCAAATAGCGGGGAGAACCATCTGGGACCTACCCTGGAAACCAAAACAAGACAGGCCATATAATACTTATCTTAGCGCCCCCACAGCCACCACTCTTAAAGTTTGGGACACCATCACCAAGACATTGCCCCTTACGACCTTCCCATCCACACACACTCCCATCCACCTCAATGCCGCTTTTCCTCCAGCCCTAAAGGAGGGCCCCTTTGACAAATGGAGGGAGGGTTAAACCAAAACACACCGAAGCACACCAAATGGTCGTGACTATTATCAAAAACCACAAAGTAACTCAATAAATGTGAAAAGTTTTTTCGAAAAAAGTTTTTCTTCCTCCTCCCTTCCCACACTGTATGGTTCAATTCGACATGGATCAATTTCTTTTTTTATAAAAGTCCACAATGAATCTTGAGTCAGGTCCTTTTGTTTGTTTTATTTCAATTCTTTAAACATGAAACACAGCAGCAGCCGACATACGTTTCGCCCCTCCGGGCTTTCTCAAGGCTCAGATATACAGGTTGAATTCATTTCCATAATTTCAAGCGCATTGTATTTATTGACTCCCCTCAATACTAATTCTTCCAGAACAAATGTTTAGGATGCAAAGTCAATCAGATTGGCAGTGGTGTTTGCTTCTTTAGAAGTACATGCATCTCCTTTCAGGGATACGCTTCACGATGTCGCTTGACTCAGTGCTCGGGACCTTGATAAGTCCTCTCTCCGTCTCTCTATGTTCTCTGCTCCTCGTAACCGGCAGCAACGCTGAAAATGGAGGGAGGGTGGTTGCCTCATGGTTTCTGACCTCTTCCTATGAGGAGAACCACGTACCTTTGCAGACTGCGCTGCACTCTTCAAACTTCCACCCACTGAGGAATACCACTATTTCCAGTTAAAACACTCGATACAACAGCCCCGGATGCGGCTGGCCACGACTAGGCACCTTCTCCCAATAGAGAGATTTGTACAGAATGGCATTATGACTGAGGGCTGCATCTCTTTTTTGTATTCTCTCATTCTCACGGCGGGCCCTCTCAGCCCCCGCGACATAGATGGTTTTGGGACACTCTGGTTTGTACCCCCATAGCGGACAAACAGTGGAGCTCCTTATATAAAGACATTGCTAAATACAACCAATCAGTTTTCTTGAGCGAGGCACATTACAAAATCATGTTCGATTGGTATCTGTACCCCCAGAAACTACACACCCCTTTTTCAAGCACCTCAGACAGATTCCAGTTTTTTATAGATATGATCCAGCTGATCCAGGACAACTTTAGGACTTGCCCTTCTAGCCAGGCAGGGCCTTCCCCCTTGAAGACCACTTTTGTCATTCCATCTTCATCTCCGTCATTGACGGCCTTTGCGCCAGTTGCCCTACAAGACTCATTGATGATTCTTAAATCACTCAAATCTGGTTCTCCGGCCGACCCCTGTCTGGCCAGGCTGTTGGCAGCTGTAGTCGAGGTTGTCAATCCTGAGGTCAACTTCCTTATTAATACATTCCTCCAGACTGCCATGGTGCCACCTAAGTGGAAACAGGCCAAACTTCTACCCTTATTGAAAAAGCCATCCTTGGACCCCTCCTCTCCTGCTAGCTACCGCCCTATCTCCCTTCTCCCGGCTGTGGCAAAAGTATGCGAGAAAGCGGTTTCCAAACAGCTCGCTGTCTTTGTTGAAACTTCGGGCCTGCTTCATCCAGCCCAATCAGGATTCCGGGCCACATATAGCACAGAGACGGCTCTAGTCGAAATAACGGAGGCAATTAGGGAATGTCTGGACGGGGGTGGCAGAGCAGCTCTGATTTTATTGGACCTCTCTGCCGCTTTCGACACGGTGCCTCATTCCCTACTGTTAGCCCATCTCTTAAGCATCGGCGTCTCTGGTCTAGTGTGGAACTGGCTCAAATCCTTCTTGGAAGATAGATCACAGCAAGTTTGGCTTCCACTGGCTTCATCGACACCCAAAAAGGTCACAACTGGGGTGCCACAGGGCTCCACTCTGAGCCCGTTGCTTTTCAATATATATGTCACCCCCTTGGTTCATCTTGCTGAGGAGCTGGGAGCTAAGATCATTGCCTATACGGATGATACCCAGCTCCTCTTTACTTGGAGGTATAAAGACACGGACCCGGCTCAGGCCAAAGATTGTCTCACCGCTGTCTTCAAATGGCTCGCAGCTGCTCAGCTCAAGTGCAACGAGGATAAGTCAGAGATCCTCTTGTATGGGTCTTTCCCGTTGCAGTTTGGGAAGCACTGTGGCCAACAGACTACCCGCTACCTAAATCAGTGGGTTCACCAGTCAAGAACCTGGGTGTCTGGTTTAGTGAAGATCTTCGATTTGCTACACATATAAAGAAATTAGCAGGTCAATGTTTTGGAACTCTGAAATCTCTGAGGAAGTTCTTACCCTTGTTACCCAGGGCAGCGAAGGAAATGGTTACTCGCGCCCTGATTCTCACACGCATTGACTATGTCAACGCTCTGTACATTGGCTTGCCAGGATACTTATTGAGGAAGCTACAAAAGATACAGAATGCGGTGGCCAGAATCCTGCTCAATGTTGCAAGAAGGGAGAGCGTAAAAAAACATTTGCGTGATTTGCACTGGCTCCCCGTGGCCCAAAGAGTTACATTCAAGGCCCTGACCTTGGCCCATGCAGCCCTTTATGGTTTTGGCCCGCTTTACCTCAGGAAACGTTTTAGTTTTTACATGCCAGGGAGACAACTGCGCTCAGCTTCACAGTGTCTGGCTGCGATCCCACGTTTCCGTCTGACAAGGATGGGGGGTAGCTCCCTCTCCTTTAAGGCTGCAGAAGCTTGGAATTCTCTTCTTTATGCACTGCGTAGCACCCAAGATGCTAGGCTGTTTAGGAAGCAACTTAAAACTCTGCTGTTTATTTAATTTGCAGTTTCTGCCTTTAGCTCCTGTTATCATTTGGCTCCCGCGCCGGGACACTGTTGAGTAGCCGAGCGCGTTACAAATACTAATAACATAACATAACATGTTGGCGGGGATGTGGGCTCCTGGGTGATTTTGGCCATATCTGGTGGGATTGCCCATCCATCCAACCCTTCTGGAAGGAAATTCTTTCCCAAATCAAACAGATCCTGGGCTACCCAATCCCGGACTCCCTAGAACACGCTCTCCTAGGGCTACGAGACCCCGGCTTGAAGCATCAGACCCATGGGGACCGCTCATTTATGTGCACTGTTTGGGGGCAGCAAAAATGGTGATAGCAGCAGCCTGGAAGAAGCCGGAGGCCCCCTTTCTCACCCAATGGCATGTACGCCTATTGCTGGCCCTAGCTCTTGGGCGGATCACGGATATCCTAGAGGATTCCTGCAAGGGATTTGAGTATATCTGGAGTCCTTTGGTGGGTTACCTGTCTGAGGGTCTGCCTCTGTTTGTCTGTGGCCCTAGGCTGCGGGCCCTTCACCTCTTTCAGACGTAGTGGGTCAGGGTACAGTCTTGCTTCCCCTGGGGGGTCAGCGCCCCCTCGAGTTATATTTTGTTTCTCTCTGTGCTCGCTCTCCCTTTCCCAGCCCAGAAGTGAGGTGCCCCCTTGGTCCACTGGGTGTTGGACAATGCACATCCTATGCTCTCACCAGTCACTTTAGGATTCTAATCGCAGGGTTCAACAGTACTGTTTAATTGTTGTAGTTGTGTTTAACGTGTAAGCTCCCGATCATAAGACTATGGCGCAACACGCATCAGCAGAGTGCGCAAGATATGCATTGTAACACTGGACTTGTGCGCCTGAACCTATTACGAGGCATGCTGTGTACTTGTGAAGAAGTTGTGTATTATCTCTAGCTACCTAATGATCGACGCTTGTAACAGAGCTCGGTAAAGCTTCATCTGCTCTGTGTTTTTGTAAAAATCAATAAAAACATTCTACTAAATAAAAAAAAATTACTATTCCAACTCCAAAAACAACTAAACTCAGGGAAAGTGCTGGATAATACACCATACAAAATTACTATTCCAACTCCAAAACAAAAAAACTAAAAGAAAATGCTAAATAATTTAAAAATTATAAATATATAAAAATATAAAACATTTAAAAACTATGAAAAAAACATTTCATCAAAATTAAAAATGTAACAAAAAATATAAATATTTGTCCACATTTTTTTTTTAAATTAACAATTAAAAAAATATATTATAAAATACAATATTTAAAAACATTATTAATAAAAATTAAAGATACCCCTTCTCACAAAAATAAAAAAAATATATAAATATTAAATTCTAAATGACAATTAAAAATTTAAAAATTCTAAATCATCCAAGTTAAAGAAAAATGTATTAATACAAAAAAAGTTAAAAAACAAAATCAATAAAAAATTATGTAAAAATAAATTTAAAATAATTAACCTATCATATATTTATTTAAATATTTTTTAATTAAATAAATTGTAAAATATTTTATACAATTTACATCAAAATATTAGCACCCACAAAAAACTTCAACATTTTTGAAATTTTAAAATTTCAAATTTTATTTTTGATTTTTTTTATATCTTTCAATAATGGTTTAATTAAAATGTCTTTTTAACTAACATTATTTAATTACTCCCCAACCTTATCCTCTATAAACCCAACATCCCACTCCTAAATTTATACATACATTTAAAAAAATATATACATTTTGTTTTTTAAATAAATATTTTTAAATTACTCCCCAACCTTATCCCCTATAAACCCAACATCCCGCTCCTAAAAATAAATGAAAATACAATAGAAACAAACATTTTAAGATGAAAATATAAATTAAAACATATAAAATAACTACTACCAAATTAATTAAAAAAACAACATTAAACAAAAAGAAAAAAAATACAAAAAGCCGATTTAATTTACAACAATATATTTGCCATCGATATTGACAAAATTGATATTTCTACATTACGCAAAAATCGATATTTTTAACAACGAAAAAACTTACCCCGATATTTTCCACCATCGATATTCTTGACTCGATATTCATGCAATTCGATATTTTGACATCGATATTCTGTCTCTGCACCATGCTGGTAACTATAACTGCTGACTTTCTGTGGTTGTTTTGTTTAAAATGTTAACATTGTCCCTCAGAAATTCCCCTAACTATAACGTTATTTTAACCTTTGGTTTTTCCAGTGAATTTTGAAGGTTTTTTTTTTAAATGGAAACAGGTATTTCTATTACATCTAACTATGACATTACCTTAACCTTTCTTCTTTTCAGTGAATTTCTAGGTTTTTTTCCAAAGTAAATTATTTTTGTGAGTGTATGTATGGTTGAATTACTTTCTAATATTTGTTGTTTTCTGATATTATTTAAGTAAAATAATGTTTTTTTATTGTAACAAAACAGGATATGGTTCACAGTTTGCAAAATCTTTGTAAAATGTGTGTGAGTATTAAACAGATAAATATTCAATAGAAATGATTTGCTCAATTATTGTAACTGATATCGAGACATGTCACCAGCAATCTTTTTTGACATGTCATTACTCTCAAGAGAGGATTGCAACACACTTGCTCCTGAGATCTAAATTTCATAGTCGTCTATTGTATATGGTTCCTTATCATGATTTTAGTTATTATTAAATGCCAATTTATAATAGAGTAGTGAATAAAACATGATTATATGTGCTGTAATCCACTTTAATGGGCTTTCTAAAGCTTTTATTTTAGATTAATTATTAACATTCACAACCTCTGCTTTATTTGTGTTGCCTTGTGGCTGTTTTCAACCAGTTAATAGCATATGTACTGAAGCAATATGCTCTATTTTCTATCCCTGTTCAATCAAGCTCACAAGACTCTTGCAAGAGAGTGGAATGATTGCATGGCAGGGTCACTCTGTAAATTTCCATGCGACTCTCGCAAGACTCTCGCTGGATCGTACCAGCTTTTGCAAATCAGCCAATGGAAAAGGTCATACTGTTTAACAAGTAACTGTTGACCGTACAAACAACAGTTGGTCACAACCTAGCCAAATTTTGTAGCCAAAAGTCTACCAATTACATTTATAATTTAATTTTGTCATCCTCCCATTTTATTCTGTCCTCATATAGCTCCATATTGCTCCTGAAGCTTATTCTGCTGGGCACTCCTCTGGTGACTGAGATCTCCATACTGCACCATGGTTCGCCTATGTATTTTGGAACATCGCCTCTAACACTGGATAGAGAATATGCCATTAATTGTGGTATTGACAGGAATCTCTAAACTTGCATATAGCTTGGATTTGTCATAGAGGAATGAAGTGGCATCAATTATTATCAGTGATTGAGAGCATTTTGGATAGTGAGCACCAGATCTAATGATAGTGCACTGTGGTGGGAATGTTTAGGCACAACCACAGGTGTTACACTTGAAATCCAAATATAGGAGACCTTTTCACAATTGATGTCTCTCTTTCCTCACTCTGCCTTTGGATATTCTAATATGGGGCCGATTCCGATTCGGGCCGGAAATCTCCCCGACCGAGCCGGACCCGGAGAGATTTCCGACCGAATCGGACCCGTGCAGTCCGACCGAATGAGTACGATGCGCACGTATGCCATCGGACTCGAGTCGGTCGGACTCCCATTGAAGTCAATGGGAGCCTGTCATACAACGCGTACGCGGGCTCCCATTGACTCAATGGGTGCGATGCGGACAAGTGCGCCCCCTACAGCGTGTACGCGGCGAAGCGATTCGCGTCGTACACGCACAGGTAGGGGGGACCCATGGGTCCCCCCTGTGTGCGACTCGCGCGATGACGCGTACAGGGGGGTCCGACACGGACCCCCAAAGTACGGCTCCGACAGCTCTTTCGAGCCGGAGTGCGCGGCTCGGTCGGACTGCTCGTGGCGCGCATCGTACTTACCCGGCCGGGGAACGTCTCCATTGCGCGGTGCGAGTCGAGTCCGAGCGAGTCGGTCGGTGCGGTTAGACCCGGGTACGAGTCGGTCGGAGCGGACGGGACGCCCGGACGAGTCGGTCGGCGAATACGCATCGTACTCGCTCGCCCGGACGCGCGTACGGATCGGTCGGGAAATAGGGCTCCGAATCGGATCCGGTTAAGCCGAATCCGATTCGGAGCCCTACCGGCCGAGATCGGAATCGGCCCCAAAATGTCAAAGGGACAAGTGGCAATGGTTGAAAGAGTTTTGTCCTAAGATTGAGAAATCCAGGAAGCATGTCAATAAAACAATTTCTGCATTTTTTTGTGACTATGGCGTGGGCTCTATTTATCATAACAACCTCCAGTTTGAAATGCTAGATGTCTCTAGGTGAGATGGAGTGCTTTTCACTTCAGAAGGGAATATGATCTTCCTTAATAACATCAAGGAATGTATCCTGTTCTATGTGTAACTGAACAACATTGAACACTATAAACACATAGGCTATTGTCAGAGTCACTCTATTGCAACATTATGGGATTATTTAATGGTATAAAACCCTTTTTTTGGAATACTGATACCCGCGAGAGCCTCATGGGATCAGACAAATGATTGCTCTAACTCGTATGAACTCAAACATTAAAACTATATTCAATGCAATATAGCTCTGTATCGTAAGATGTCAGTATTATACTGTGCAAACACACAAGCCTCTGTACTGTAACATTTCTCTTAAGAAAGATTTTCTATATTCCATTACATTTTTTAACACAAACCCACAAGAGTCTTGCAAGATTGTTTTTGAGGGAAGAATTTATACTTTCCTTCATTACAATACTTACGTCTTATGCTCCCCACTAGTAGTGAGTGGGTTAAAAGTATCCACACCAATGAAATCTTTTCACAGTATAACAGGAGTGTGTAGTAGGGTGTGAGAACAGACTGAGTACTTCAGTAACACCTCTACCCAGGGCTACATGTACGTGTAGTAGGGTGTAGGGAGACACAGTGTATCGAGTCACAACTTGCATCAAGATTTTGTATACCCTACTAGTTTTTTACGCAAAATCACATACTTTTTTTAGAGCAAGAATTTACACTTGCCTTTATTACAACACTTATGCTTAATAGTCCCCATTAGTAGGGTGTAGGGGAAAAGTAGACTCTCCTATGACAACAGTGCATAGTAGAGGGAAAAGCGACACTGCAATCTCACTGACACATTTCCACAGTCTAACAACTGTATACAGTTGAGTATTGGGATAGTTTAGCCTCTCCACTGACACCCTCCATGAAGGTAACCAGTGTGTAGAGTTGGGTGTAAAGAGACACTGCCTCCCCTGTCACACCTTTCCTCAGGCTCAGCAATATGCATAGTAGGGTGAAGAAGGTACACTCTTCACATTAAGACCTTACTATTCCATAGTAAGTATAACAAATACTGGCCTCTCCAATGAGACCTCTCCCCAGGAAAATAAGGGATCACTGATACAATATCGACTCCTAAAACCCCGACCTACAGAAATATCGCTGAAAAAATATTGTATACAAAAATATCGACACCCTATACTTAAAAAAGAAATTACACAAAGATCGATGAAAATATATCGTATAAAAAAATATTGAAGACAAAAATAGCGACAACAAAAATATAGCTTACAAAAATATTGATAACGTTGAAATAAAATGAAACACACCAAAAATATTGATATTAAGAATATCGACTACACAAATTTCGATGAAATACATATAAACTATATCCAAAATAACATTTAAACTTAAAAATATACTATTTACAATAATATAATTAAATTACAGGTACCAAATATTTAAAATAAAGTATAATAATATTTAAAAAAATATATAACTATTTAAAACAAATACAATAATAATACAAACACAAATACGGGAAATGGGTTTTCTATGCCCATCATAATACGGTGGACGCAAAGACCACAGATGGAGTGCAGAAAAGAGCATTTTCCGCCACCGCCAGCACGGCGGATGTGCCTCCGCCCGCCATCGTAATCAGCCCCTAAGTAAGGGGCTTATTACGATGGTGGTCGGGAAATCTCCCCGACCGCCATGGTAGCGGAAAAAGACCGCCCACATGTACCGCGACATCACCGCCGGTCGTATTAGGATGACCCGCTGTCGAAATCTGACCGCGGCGGTCTAATCGCGGACATTAACATTGCGGCGGTTGCTGCTGCCCGCAGTACCGCCGCGATGCCGAAAGGAGCATGTCCTGCATTTCCCTGCACTGCATGGCAGGCACTGCACAGTGCTTGCCACCTGGTACAGGGCAATGTAGGGGGGGACCATGGGTACCCCCCCAGTGCACCCACACACCCCCAACACATTGGGGGCCCGCAACGGGCCCCCAGAAGACAATCTCCGCATGCCTTTCAATAGCGGTCTGACCGCTGAGGAAAGGCTGGCTACTGCCGGCATCATAATCCTGCCGGCGGAGCCTGCTCTGCACCACCACCATTATCCCGGTCCTGCTCCGTCCGCCAGGCAGGAGTGCGGATGGCAACCGGCGGAAAAGCGGCAGGCGGAATTTGACACCGCCGCGGTCACCACCGCCATCCTAATTTGACTGGCGGTTTTCTTGGTTGTGATGGCGGGCAGATGTCCACCACCGGTAAGGCGGGTGCCACCGCTGGCCCGGCGGTGGACATCCGACCGCCATCGTAATAGTATCTAAATTAACTAACAAATAGAACAAACTAATAAACAATAAATAAAAAAAAAGCTATTTTAATTAATAAATACTTTTCTCTTCATACCTTCTACAAACTGCAACAACAAACAACATCAACGAAATTAAGTTCATCAACTACAATTAGTAAGTATTAATTGTTTTACTAGTAAATAAAAAATGATACAATAAAATTAAAAATATATTTATCATTTTAATAACATAAACATTTTTCTTTCATACCAACAGAAAATATAACAGTGAATAAACAATGACCATCAAAACATACCATCATGAAAAGAAAAGCAATACTAATGTAAATATATTTTTAATGATATTAATTATACTAACATGTTTATTATTCAAAATTGCATATTTATTAAATATATATATATATATATATATATACATATTTTCACAGATGTACAAGACTATGGCAGAAGGAGCAGAATTCATTGCATCACAAAAGGGGAAACTACTGCTTTGCTACATGGGCTACACCTATACACAAGAAAAAGTTATTGAAAAAAAAACCCATTGGAAATGTAGCAAATATTACACCAATGCTTGTTATGGGAGAGCCACTACTGTAGAAACCAATGTAGTCAGTGTTAGAGAACACAACCATCCCCCCAATGTAACTGAAGTGGAAGTAAGAGATGCCCTAGAGACAATAAGGGAAGCTAGTACAAGTTCCCAACAAACAAGCACCAAAATACTTAAGGATATTTTGACTCAAGTTCCAGAACATGTCACAGGACAACTACCGTCCATCCCACTTTAAAAAGACTAATAGCAAGAAATGAAAGAGCTACAGCTTAAGCTCCACGTATCCCCCAAACGTTTGGAGAAATACAAATACTACCTGAATATACCATCACCCACAAAGAGGAAACATTCCTTCTTTATGACAATGAAAGTTATGATAAAAGAATTATCATCCTTGCAACAAATACAAATTTACAAATACTTAAGAACTGCAAAACGTGAATGATGGATGGCACATTTAAAGTTTGCCCCAAGCCATTCTACCAGCTGTATACCATTCACGGCGAATATGAGATACAAATATCCCCTTCATATATGCATTACTGCCTAATAAACAGAAAACCACTTATATAGAGTTCCTAACAATAGTAAAAACAATTCACAGAAAATTACTGTCCCCAAAGAATAATCATTGACTTTGAGCAGGCAATGATTCAATCCATCTTAAAATTATACCCACACACTGCAATACAAGGTTGCTATTACCACTTTAATCAGAGTATATGGAGGCACCTACAAAAATCTACTCTGAGCATAGATTATACCACAAATAGCAACTTTGCATATCAAATAAAAAAGTTAATAGCCCTGGCCTATGTCCCAACAACTGAAGTAGCCAATCATTATAACCTACTTATAGAAAGTCCTTTCTATCAAGCTAATGAAAGTAAATTAACTCCCTTCCTAGACTACTTCGAAGACACCTGGATGGGAATGTTACATAGGTCAGGGCACTGTAGACAACCAAAATTTCAAATCCCCTGGTAGAACGTGTACGCTAGTACTGTAGCTCAAAAAGCCAAAACCAACAACGCGGTGGAAGGATGGTATAATGCCTTCAAAGCCACAATAGGAAGGGGGCAACCTACACTTCACAAACTAATTGAATCAATTAAAAAGGAACAGAGCTACCAAGAACTCAGAGTAGAGCAATCCCTAAGTAAAATCGGCCCTAAACTAAGTAAACAAACTAAAACAATGTACGAATACCTGCAACAAAAGACTCGATTATATCCACACACCCAAGGTCTAGAATACCTAGACATAATTGCTAAATCAATTCGTTAAACCAAACAAAATACTGAACATCGTAAAAATCTTATACCTATAAAACATATAAACAACAGATTTCTCCTTTTTTTAATTAATAAATATAATGATGTCATAAAATTTACAATAGAGCACACAATTATATGACATAATATAATTGTTCTTAAAAAAATGAATAAAAAAAATACACTTCCCACCCATAGTAATTAAAAAAAATACTTACACTTATGTAGCAGTAGAATATCCTTGAAAACGATAAAATCCACAGCAAACAAATTAAATCTGAATCCATTGGATAACAAAGCCCAAAAAAACCATGCAAAAATACAATTGTATAAAAAAAGTCCAACGCCGCAAACCTCTAAATGACAAAAACCTGAAAATACTTTGGAAAAAAACGCTCCAACAAACGGGGAAAAAAGGAAACTTTGGGGGTCATTACGATGGCGGCCGGATGTCCACCGCCGGTCCGGCGGTGGCGCCCGCCGTACCGGCGGTGGACATCCGCCCGCCATCGCAACCAAGAAAACCGCCGGTCAAATAGGATGGCGGTGGTGACAGCGGCGGTGTGAAATGCCGACCGCCGGTTTTCCGCCGGTTGCCATCCGCAATCCTGCCTGGCGGACGGAGCAGGACCGGGATAATGGTGGCGGTGCAGAGCAGGCTCCGCCGGCAGGATTATGATGCCGGCGGTAGCCAGCCTTTCCTCAGCGGTCAGACCGCCATTGAAAGGCATGCGGTGATTGTCTTCCGGGGGCCCGTTGCGGGCCCCCAGTGTGTTGGGGGTTGCACTGGGGGGGGGTACCCATGGTCCCCCCTACATTTCCCTGTACCAGGTGGTAGGTACTGTGCAAGCCTGCCATGCAGTGCAGGGAAATGCAGGACATGCTCCTTTCGGCATCGCGGCGGTGCTGCGGGCAGCAGTAACCGCCACAATGTTAAGGCCCGCGATCCGACCACCGCGGTCGGATTTCGATAGCGGGTCATCGTAATTTGACCGGCAGTGATGTCGCGGTACATGTGGGCGGTCTTCTCCCGTTACCATGGCGGTCGGGGAGGTTTCCCGACCGCCATCGTAATAGGCCCCTATGCTATCAAACAAGAAAAAACAATTTCCTTTCTTTAAAAAAAAAACCCTGTCGGCAGGTCCATCCGTTCACCAAAGACAAAACCTGTAAATAAAAAAGAAAACAACACCCACCCACAGCACAAATACAAACCCACAAGCATTAATATAAACATTAAATACACAAAGATACATTTAATAAACACATAACTAACACTACATAACATTCTAATTATATCCAACACTACGTCAAACACATAAAACACTAAACTACCAAAACAACACCTAACTGCACCAAAAGCGATCAAATAGCACCCTAACAAATCTATTTACACTACTACTACCTTACCCCTACCCTAAAACTAACTTAAAAGTATATAAAATTAAGCTTACCTGAATGGACGAAACACAGCTCCCAACCGCGAGGTTCCATCTTCCGAAATGACCTAAAAACTAAACTGATAGACAGAAAATTGAGGAAAAATGAAAAAAAGACTAACTCCCCATAGACAACAATAGAAAATATTGAAAAATATGTTAAAAATTATAAGTATAACTTTTTTTATTGCAATGTTTTTTCCCAATGTTTAAAAAATATTAAAAAAATTGTAAAATATACATTAACTGTTATATTATCCAAAAAATCAAAACTATAATATTTAATGAATATTAAAATATATGTTTATTTCATACTCTCTAAATGTACAACAAATATAAAAATGTGATAAAAAATATATATGTGGTACAAAATATTTCTGTTAAAAAATTGTAAATTATTTAACATATTAAATATTATTTTGCTACTAATAATATTAAATATACCAAATAATAAAATATAGAAAATATAACCTTGTCAAATACATATTTTACAATTTTTCAAAAATCATAAAATTATATAAAATGTATTAGAAAAATGTAAACAAAAATGTATACAAATGTTTTCTTTTTTGTACTAAAAAAATAATAAACAATACAAATGAAATTGTTTATAATTAAAGAACTAAAAATATTTTACTTTACTATTACATGACTATGGGGCCCATTACGATACCCGGCGTAAACAATTCCGCCAGGCATGGAAGCGGCAAAAATCCGCCCGCACACACCGCCTGAACACCGACCACGCCATTACGATTACACAAACCGAATACCGCCATCGGCGGAAAAAGCACACAAAATACCGCCCGCCAACGTCCGAGTCGGAGTCAAACCGCCCGCCACGGACGGAAACACGCACGACAACACAAAACCGCCCGCCCTCACGGCCGACACACCGCACGTGAAATTACGATCGCACCGACATGAGCGCGGAAAAACCACAAATATACCGCCCGCCAGCGCAAACAACGCCGATGAGAATCGACACGGCAAAAGCCATGGCGCCAACGTACCTGCACAGAAACCATCCGCACACAAAACCAATAGCACACAACATGGCCAACAAGTCCACACAGCAAGGCACGCACAAATACACAAGCACAGTACACATCCCGAAAACACCCCCTGGACAAACAAAAAATACAAAGGCCAGAACCCCAGACACAACACACCTGAAAACAACAGACCATGAGGACACACCCACATAGGTGAGTACAAAAGCAGCACTCCCACAGACCACAACCCCTTGCTACATTGCAAACCAGAGAGGAGAGGAGAGGACACAGTGACACAGCAAGGACAGCAGCACACCACAGAAACGCACACATCACTACCACCACCACCACCACCACCACCAAACACCACCACCACCACCACCACCACCACCACCACCAAACACCGGCACCACCACCACCACCACCACCACCACCAAACACCGGCACCACAAACCCCCTGCACATTACACAACACACACCGCATCCAACACCACAAACATCATGGCACCACAAAGAATGCCCAAGTTCACGCCCATGGAGCTGACGGTCATGGTCGACGAGATCATCAAGGTGTACCCACAAATCTATGGGAACATGGTCCAGCACACACCACTAGCCACCAGAAACAGAATGTGGAACCGGATCGTAGACCAGGTCAATGCAGTCGGGACCCTGCCCAGGAACAGAGTCGAGATTAACAAACGTTGGAATGACGTAAAGAGCCTGGTCAAGAAGAAGGAGGGCAAAAACAGAGAGCTGGCTGCCGTCACTGGCGGAGGGTATCCCGCGCTCTTTAAGACCTTCAAAGCGTGGGAGGAGAAGGTGCGAGTCGTAATCCATCCGGAGATCCTCGCCGGATTAGCAGGGGGAGTGGAGGCTGGTAAGTACAAACTAATGTATACCAGCACACCGCTATGTACTCACATGCACTACCACCATGCCACAGCTCCCAGGGACAAACACCCCCATGTCCAGCACACAATACACAACACATCACACACACATGCAACAGACACTACCACACACAGCCCAAACCGAACAACTGTAAGATGCGTGGGGACATGTGTACACTAAGCCAGCCATGTAACCACCAACAGGTCCACAAATATGCCAGAAGCGCCACAACGAGCACCCACCACACCCATGTGTCCGCCACAGCTGCACTAACCGACAAGTAACAGGTAAGTGGCAGGAACACAAAGTGCAGTGGGTGGGAGGGTGGACAGCCCAAGTACAACACACACCAGGCCCCAGTCCCACAGCACAGCAAGGAGGAGCATCCCCCACAGCCACGTGTCAGCCACCGCAGTGCACAACGACAGCCGAAAGGCAGACATCACGGTCCACAGCAATCGGTGTCAGTGGGTGTCCAGCCACCCCCACGACCCACAACACCCCCCACCCCCACAGACCTGCAACATGGAGCACCCCCGCTTAGAGCCATGTGGCATCCAGTACAGTGGACGCACGAACAACTTGCAGGTGGGAAACTGGACAGGGCTGGATTACTGGAGGCATGAGGACCATAACACGACCAACACATGGGACATGTCACGTAGCAGACGAACACGCAGCACCGCCCACCGTCACGAACAAGTGAACAATGTGCACACGGTCATGAACAACAGACTCACACCCCACATGACCCATCACAGACATAGCAACACCCAAGGAGCCACGTCTGCATGCACAAGCCACACTGAATATAGTCCCACACGGCAGCCACTGTGCAACTCATCACACACAACCGAAACACCATTGAAGTCCTGTCCATGTAGCCCCTACTGCCTGTCAACCACACACCCCACAACTACGCCTATGTAAGACAAACAACACTAGACGCAACAGAGCGGAACAACATAAATGCACACGAACACCACTGAACCCATCAAACACACAGACACACCATGCACAAACAACATACCATCCATCCCATCCGTCAGCCCCAGTCTCATGAAAGGCATGTCATCCGCACAGCTGCCACACATACAGCTGCCACGCTAAGATACATGCCCATGACCAACCATGTGCCAGAAGTCAATGAAGTGCACGACACACTGTGAGCAACAACACACAACATGGGCCACACCCCCCCCGAGCACTGCAGTGATGCACATGGCACAGGGCAGCACGCACACCAAGGAGATGGGACAACTGCAATACGTTGGCTGGCACACAACCATCACTCACTCATAACGATGCTTCCAATGCCATGTCCAGTAATCACAACAGACAGCAAATATGCAGTCCATGTCAAGCATGCACACACCTCAAACCATGCACTGTCATGCTGCCACAACACATGTCACGTTCGGCACCCATGGCTCACAGCATGTACCCCAAAAGCATATTCCCTCCCAAATGCGAATCTGGGGCATGGCCCCCATGTTGCCATATGCGTTCCTAAGCGTTCCATTTGAACCCCAAAAGCATATCCCCTCCCAAATGCGAATCTGGGGCATGGCCCCCATGTTGCCATATGCGTTCCTAAGCGTTGCATTTGAACCCCAAAAGCATATTCCATCCCAAATGCGATTCTGGGGCATGGCCCCCATGTTGCCATATGCGTTCCTAAGCGTTCCATTTGAACCCCAAAAGCATATCCCCTCCCAAATGCGAATCTGGGGCATGGCCCCCATGTTGCCATATGCGTTCCTAAGCGTTCCATTTGAACCCCAAAAGCATATCCCCTCCCAAATGCGAATCTGGGGCATGGCCCCCATGTTGCCATATGCGTTCCTAAGCGTTGCATTTGAACCGCAAAAGCATATTCCATCCCAAATGCGATTCTGGGGCATGGCCCCCATGTTGCCATATGCGTTCCTAAGCGTTCCATTTGAACCCCAAAAGCATATCCCCTCCCAAATGCGAATCTGGGGCATAGCCCCATGTTGCCATATGCGTTCCTAAGCGTTCCATTTGAACCCCAAAAGCATATCCCCTCCCAAATGCGAATCTGGGGCATGGCCCCCATGTTGCCATATGCGTTCCTAAGCGTTGCATTTGAACCCCAAAAGCATATTCCATCCCAAATGCGATTCTGGGGCATGGCCCCCATGTTGCCATATGCGTTCCTAAGCGTTCCATTTGAACCCCAAAAGCAAAGTACAAACCAGACCCAGGATGGGCCAGGAGCCCGCATACACCAGAGTCACAATAAGTAGGGGCACAGCAACACACCCATCGGCATGGCCAATCCGTCCCATGCCACATGTGCACAGCACACAGTCCCATTGCCAAGCACACACAACTACAGATGCTACAGCCACACACACGCCTCCGGGAAACCCATGTACGAGATTGCACGAACTGTCAATGTCAGACGACAAATACATACTTCGCCAGGTGCAACACAATAACAAATCTCATTCTCTCCACAGGTGACGAACTGCTGGATGCTGGGGATGGAGCCAGCAGCCAGCACAGCCAGCCTACAAGCCCCCAACGAGGACACACGGATCTGGAGGATCTGTCCTCCTCTTCGGACACGGACAACCAAGCAGGCCCATCTGGTGTGGCAGGGCCCAGCCGCTCCCCAGGACCCCTCCTACCCACCAACCCATCATCCAGGGCTGCTGAACATTCCCAGCCCCCTGCTGCCACTGTCGTTGCGGCCACACCCACGGTCATTGTGGCCACTACCACTGCCGCAACCGCCACCACGTCTTCGCTGGCACCAGCCCCAGCGCAGGTGGTGGCCCGGACGACTGGATCCACCCTGGGAGCCACAGCGAGGACCATGGTGTGCAATGTGGCTAGTGGGCAGGCCGGTGGCAGCAGGACTGGTAGGAGGAGCAGGGTCAGGGAAACGCCAGCCTCCCCTGGGAGCCATGCCCTGCCTCACATGGCCAGAGTCCTTGGGGCCTATGAAGAGGCCCAAGGACAATGGGTCCGATCTGCCTCAGACACGCGTGAGGTGCTGGGGGTGCTGAGGTCCATGGACGCCCGTATGGGCCAAATCGTGGACCTCATGGGACAGCTGGTGGTGGCGGTGAGGTCACAGCCAGGGACAGCAGCTCCCCTCCGCCACCACCTGCCGGGGCGCAGGGTGGAGCAGCAGTGTCCAGTTCCCCTGCGTCCACAGCCAGTGATCACACCTCAACCACCAGCATGTCGCAAGCAGGCACCCCCTCGCAAACGTGGAAGGGGCCGTCCGAAGAGGAAACAGATCTCCCGGGAGGACTTCGCACGCTCCAGACGCAAGTGAGGCAGCCAGCCAGCCTTCCGCCAGCCTTCCTTGACCAGCCACTGCATTGACTTGGACTACGATCCCACTCCACACAGCCATCTGGATGGCATGTGTGTGTTGGACTATGGACATAGAACCAGTGGGTACACCCTGATCATCACGCAGCCATGACCGACAGCTCATTGTCACTGCACGCACCACTTTTGTCATCACCTTACACACAATCACATGTCACAGTTTGTAATAAATGCACCTTTTTCACTAACTGCTGTTTGTGCCCTGTGTCTTATTTGTACGGAATACAACGGCCACCTTGGGCGGAAAGGCACCTGATGCGTGGCATGGCATTTGAATCCGGAGGGCTTGTAGGGACCTAGGGGTGGGAGACAGAACAGGAGCACATTCAATGAGTGTGTCACACACCCATCACACAGTACATGTCAACAACTACAAGCAATGTACACACATCGCACAGAGCAATAGGGCACAATGCCACAGCCACCAACAGTGGCATACTACCCTGGCCATGGAGCGTTGACACACAGCACGCAGTGAACAAACGGCCACCCTGACACAGCACACACACACCTGCACAGATACAGCCACATCAGCCGTCGTACATGGACACTCACCGTGAAGTGAAGTAGCGGGCGATGAGCTGCTGCCGCACATTACCAGCTTCCTCCTCTCCGCTGTCCTCCTCACTCGAGCTGTCCTGGTCTGCGGGCTGGGGCCCTGGTTGATCTCCGTCATCCACGATGAGGGGGATCTGCTTCCGAATGGCCAGATTGTGCAGCATGCAGCACGCCACCACTATCCGGCACACCTTCTGTGGGGAGTACGCCAGCGCACCCCGGTGCGGTCCAGGCACCTGAACCTGGACTTGAGGAGGCCAAAGGTACGCTCGACCACACGTCTGGTCCTCCCATGTGCCTCATTGTAGCGATCGTCTGCTGGGGTGCGAGGATTCCTCAATGGACTGAGCAGCCATGCCCCATTCGGATACGCAGAGTCACCTGGGTGTGAGGGACACAGAGAACCGTTGCTAATCCAACTGGACAGGGGACAGCATCGCACAGCCAGCACGCTACACCACTCCACATACTCACCGACAATACAGGCACGATCCTGTTGCATATTGGACATCAGTCGTGGCAAGATGCTGTTGCGCATTATGTGTGCGTCATGGGCCGAGCCTGGGAACTTTGCACACACGTGGGTGATCACCATGTCCGCAAGGCACACCACTTGCACATTCAGGGAGTGCGTGTGCTTCCTGTTGCGGTACAGGTGCTCAGTGGCCTGTGGTGGAACAAGGCCGACATGTGTGCAGTCAATGGCTCCAACGACGTGTGGGATTCTGCCAAGGGCATAGAATGCACCCTTCACTGCCGCCAATTCACGAGCCCTGGGGAAGCGGATGTACCTGTTCCGGTACAGCATCATGGCTGCCAGTACATCCCTCAGCACCTTGCTGAACATGGGCTGGGACATCCCTCCTCCAATGCCCACTGTGTGCTGGAATGACCCAGTGGCGAAGAAATGCATGGCGGCCATCACCTTAGCCGTGGGGGTGACAGCAGTCGGATACACCCTGCGGGGACGGAGATGGGGTTCTAACATGGCACACAGTCGATGCAGGGTTGGCCTGTCCAGCCGAAACTTCCTAATAACCTCTGTATCGTCCATGTCCGCCAGCAATTGGTATGGGCGGTCAATGTTCGGTCTCCGCCTAGGGACAATGGCAGAGGACACATGTCAATGCAACACGACACATAGCAATTTCGCATACACATCACTGACATGACTGAGCAAGCACATGAGCCACAGCCCAGCTGTCAAGCTGGGACGGCACGGCCACAATACACTTACACAGGTCTCCCAACAATGGCAATGGCTAGTGATACAAACCACTGCCATGTGCATGCACATGGGGATCTAGGCCCCAATGACTTGCGGGCGTGCTGATGGGGACTGACTGCATATCCGTCAAGCGGCAACGCCACGGCAACATGAATGTCTGCTGAGCATGGAACTGCTTCCGCGGCTGGATGAGTATGGCACACGACGACGACGATGTGGGCACAGGCTGAGCGGCCAAAACAAGTGGGACCTGTGGCACGAGGGGATATGAGACAGTAGTAGGTGTCAGCACTGCACCCTATGTACAGCACTGTACGGATCACACCTCCCGAAACATTGACAGGTGTCCACATTGACAGCCCCATGCCAAGACGGCTGTGTGCTTGCAGTCACACGTCACAGGTGAGAGGTTACATTGCACGTGCCAGGTGGCAGTCGTACATAGTGGGAGCTGGCATGTGTGTGCATGTGTCTCCTGTTCAGGATCCACCAGATGGGCGCTGACTCTGTACTGACCATTGGACACAGCATGTTCCGTGGAAGGCTTGTGTGTGTGGGATGGTGGCACTGGATGTGCCTCCGTTGGGTGGGGGGCCATGCACAGGGCGGGTACGTTGATGATTGCGCATTGTTGGTCACGGTGGGTGCACCCACTAAGATGTGTTGCCCTGTGTTCAATTCCTATGTCCGCATGATGATGGACTGTAGATGTGGGCAGACTACACATTGGTCGATGTGCTGTCTATATGCATGTGCCTTCACACCAGGCACAGCTGCCCCTGCACATGTGACCCCTGCTGGACTCGCTGCTGGGTCTGTGGAGCTGATGCACCTTCTGCGCGTGGGGCGGGCAGCTCTCCTCACTTCCCTCATTGCGCATGTCATGACTTTGCCGCAGGTGACATGGATCATGGAGGGCCCACATGTACGCGTGGGTAGGCTACACATGATTGTACACTGGTCGCCACCCCAGTCAGTGTTTCGAATGGGAAGGTTGTCGTGCTGGTGGTATGTTCGATGTGGCGGATGGGCGGGCCTAGGTGCGGGCTTACATTCCGGACATGGGGGGTAGTTGTATTGGCGACTAGTTGCAGTACACACGGGACACGTCTCTTCCTTTCCACATCTGGGTCATCCCTTGTACTAACTGACAGTGATACAGTCATCTTCGCCCCAGCCCTCATGTCCTCCCCTCGCTCCCCCAATATGCATGCTCACCTGCGAGGCTAGCGCTTGCACAGGCAGCCCCAAGCTCGCACCAGAGAGGGCAAGGAGTGTATGTGTGGGTCCAGTCGCACGAGTGGGCTGTCTCAGGGTATGATGTGTTGCGGGACGCCGTCCACCTGCGTGGTGCCCCAAATGGAGACCCGGCCTGCATGGACTATGCATCACAGTCTTCGCCTTCCGGATCCGCCACCTGCGACACCCAGTGGCTGTGGCTGCCCTTGCGGCCAGGCCGCGTCCGTCTGTGGCTGATGGCCCACACATTCACTCTTTGGCCTCTCTGGGGAGGGCTCGGGGGTGGTGGCGCACGCGCTTGCACTTAGTCGCAATGGCATGTGGCGTGGTTGGTATGATGGGCAATGGATCGGATGGTGCGAGCCACCTCCCGTGACGTCAGTGCTGCTCGTGCTGTGGTGCGTCCCCCTACACTTCCATCTGACTTGTGCCATGCTAGACGTTGAGGTTCTATTGCCTGTGTGATATGACCAGGAGGAGCACGAGGAGACCTCTCACACACCATGCTCCACTGCCATCCCGTGCCCTGTATCGCCTGTGCGGATTGACTATGTTGGGGTTACACCTGGTCGACTGGGGCTGTGTGTGCCTTGTCAGGGGCATGGCGGGCGCACAACAGGATCCAGCTTGTCCACAGAGGGTGGGCTGAGGTGCGCCTGGTACCGCTTTGTACGTGTGCCCGGCTGCTATGCACACACGTGTTCACTCCCCCCCCGACAGGTGTCCTCTCACAATGCCCAGGGAAGCGGTGGTGTACTGTTCATGACCCCTCCCAACACGGCGTGCTCCAACTTGGCATGTGCGCATCTACCCGTCGCACCCACCCACCTGAGCACTGCGTCCATACGACTTCACACGACACATGTGTGTCTTCCACAGTAGTGCTACTCATTTGCGTTGACATCCAATACCAGTGGACTACATGGTCATGTCACGACTGCCGTGTACTTCACATACTCTCATCCTCTCTCATTCGTACTTGTGAAATGAGTCAGCGGAGACAGTTTTGGTTTCAAACATTATATTGAGTCTTCTGTCCTCTGTGATGCAGTATAGTGGACACTACTGGCAGCGGAATACATGTTGAGGATATACTGAGCATGATTGCAAATGGGATAGGGTGTGGGGTTACATGTGATTGGCTGTTGCATGTGGGATGTGGGCTTCAGAGTGACATCTGCTTGGCCAAGGCTGTGCTAATGTACATTTACGTATAGCTGCGGAGCTGCGGACTTTGACACAGACGGTATACATGTAGCCTACCAGACCGCTTGGCATCATGGGCACAGTCCATCTCAGTTCCATGTGACAGGTTTGCTGCGGTTGTTCCTCATGCACGCGTGCATGTGAGATGACATCAGGGCATGTGCTTGCGTGCATGCAGCGGCGTGCCACTTGTTGTTGCACTGTGGTGGTTACTGGACATGTCACAGTCACTGGGGTCGTGTTGTTGTTGTATGCACTTGTCGTCCATGCAAAGGTCCTGGTATGGGATTCCCGGGGCGGGGGTGGGAGGGGTGCAGCACCCACAGACTCCAGGCGACCTATTCATGTCCACTGAGCGGTGTGTGTGTCCATGGGCACTGGATCCATGTCGTGTCCTGGTTGTTCGTGCAGTTCCGTCCATGTGGGTGCGATACACAGAGCCCATGCCACTGCCTCCCACGATGCATGCGGTGTTCCTGGATGTGATGGGGAACAGTGTGCATGTCCCGGTCATATCCGATGTCATGGCGATGTCGTTGATGGTGTGGTTACAGTTGCCGGTCGTTTGGTATGGCTGTTGTGGTGGTGACTGGCCAGTCCGTGCGGAAGCTAAGCATGGGTGCGGGGTTGGACATCATAGGTCACTCGGGGAACCTGCGTTGTGGTCCGACGAATTGACAGGTTGTCAGGTATGCGATGCCGTCCAGCAGGGCTTCCATGTCATTGGTGGTGTACATGTTTGCCAGCCAATGTAGCGGATGGTGGCTGTCAAGGTGTTGTTCATAAGTTGTCCCTTGGAGGACCATGATGGGGCATGCTGGGTGACATTCGATGTAGCTGTTCTCGATGATCCGTCGTGTGGAGGCACAGTGGTCCCATTTCAGTGCGGGTGCGATGTTGGCCACATACGCCATGCCCCCATAGGCAGAGCAGGCCCTGTCGTGTGCGTCCAGAGGGAGGAGTAGTGGTAGCAGGTCCGCCTTCAGACATGCCTTGTTGGAGAGGCATATCTCGACGGGATGCTGGTAGGGACACCTCCGACAGTAGAAGACGGGCATGACGCAGCTGAACAATGTGATGCGGTAAGTCAGTCAGTAACTTACGTTCAGCAGGGACAGGAGATCGCATCCCAATGTATGGAACAGGTTGGTTTTGTACAGCTTGAGCTGTTCGGCGTAGTTGGGTAGGTGTGTTGCGGTTGCCATTTCGCAGCGGTTCGTTGAGGTGGCGTGCTCCGGCTGTGTGTGCAGTCTGCAATGTGCACGCTCCGAGGTTGCTGTGAGCTCTGTGTAGTCGTAGGGAGACAGGACTTGTGTTCTGTTGGCTTGTTTGGAGGACACGGGCCCTCTTCCCACATGCTTCTCAGACAGTTCAAGGTCAGTGATGTGTGACTCCTTCCAATTAACTTGCATGTGGCCGACATGGGGGAGTGTTTTCTTCTTTCTTCCCCGTCCGTTGTGTGCTTCTGTGATATGCGCTATCTGCCCTGTGGTCGGTCTCCTCGGCATGCCTGTGTTGGTCTATTCTTGGACAATAGCTGTATTCACCGGCTTCTGTCGTAGGGCTGTGGTTTCGGAGTTGGAATGGAAGGTCATTCAGTGCTGTCTGCTCTCCCTTGTGTGGGCGGCAGGCTGCCTTTCCGCTCTGCGTTGGGCCTTGTGTGTGAATGTTATTCTTGGGCCACCTGTTGTCGGTCCCCGGGCTCTTTGGTGTTCCGTTTTATATGTCTTGTTCATATGTGCAGGGTGGTATGGGTGTTTCTGTGTGGTACTGGCGTTCCTCTTCCCGAAGGGGCCCTGCTTCTCCTAGTTGGTGTTGCCGCCGCTGTGAGCTACGCCATGTTTGTTACACTGGGGTGTGTCCTGCTGTTGCGTGTCTTCACTGACATGTGTGCGTCGGTTGTGTGGCGTTGGGTGTTGTCCGTGAATTGGGCGTTGAGGACATGTCTGTGGCCGGCCTGTCACGTGTCATGTGCGTTCGGGGTGGGGCTGATGTGTGTGCTGCTTGGTTGTGTCCCTGTGTCTGTGTGCGACGCATGCATGGCGCTGCGGTTGGCCTCTGCGTTGTGCGCATGTGTGGCGGCGTCATCGGCGCTTTGGGGCCGTGACGGGGTGGTTGGTTACTAGTCCCAGGTGGTGTGTACACATGTGTTCCGCGATGTTACGATTTGGCCTGTGTGTCATATGTGGATGCAATGGTGGATGTGTTGTGTACACGCGCTGGTGGGGGTTGTCCGCTTTTTCCGCCCTTGCACTGTGTGCGCTGTTTGCGTGCACTTGTTGTGTGTGTGCCTACCTGCGTCTACGCGGTACGTTGCGTCCTTGGTGGTGCATCAGCAGAAGCATGGGGAGGGCCTGCAGTGCTGGATTCATGCTCGGGGAGCCGCTTCTTCGTTGTCCGTGCTCGGCATCCGTGTTACCGCTTCGGTTTGTCGTATGGTATCTCTTGGCCGTGGGAGCCGTTTGTTTGCGGCATCATAATTTATGCGCCGGGCGGGACGTGTTTCGTCGGACGGTGTGTGTCAGTTGGGCTGCGCCGCTACATGTACGGGCGCACTTTGATGGCGGACGGTGTTGCTAGCTTGCCGGCGGTGTTTGGCCTACTTTTCGCATCGTAATTGGACGGGCGTGTGGACTGCTGCGTGCCGGCGGTAACTGGTGGTTTTTGCATCCGCCAGCACGGCGGTGGTGCTTCCGCCCACCATCGTAATGTGCCCCTATGCTACCAAAAAATGTACTATTTTTCAAAACTAAAAAAGACATTTATATGTATAAATATATGATTTATTTAACATTTGTACATGAAAAATAAATGTTACAAATATATTATACTTTATAATAAAATATGAAACACATCAGAATTAATGATTTCTGTTTTTAATATTATAATACATTTTATAACAAAAGCAAATGAAAAGAATGTAATTGTGAATAAAAATATACATGTGTTTGCATAAAATAATGTTGCCAATAAAAACTAACATACATCTATTTACTTATTTCAATATACATATAAACGATACAAAAAATGATACATAATAAATAATAAATAATTACTGTTAATAACTTCCAAATAAACTAAAAACTGAATAATACCACCCAAAAGATTATGGGGCCGATTACGATGGCGGTCGGAAAAGCATTCCGCCCGCCGTGGCAATGGGAAAAGACCGCCCGCATGGGTTGCGGCACCAACGCCGATCACATTACGATGCACCGCCGGAAAAATCAGACCACCGCGGTCGGAACCCAAGAAACACCGGCGGCGCACGTGCAGAAAATGCAAAATACCCTCCACGGCAGTTGGATCCACTGCGGAAAACTCACAACTCGCCGATACACAAGCGGAATTCCCACAAGTGCAATTATGATCTTACCGCGGTGCCAGCGGTACGACCTCTTGTTTCCGACCACCGCGGTTGACAGCTATGATAAATGGGAGAGCTGGAGGAATGATCATTGCAGTCCGACCGCGGCGTCCGCGCGGAAACAGTAATGGCGGTCGGAAGCAACTACACCACAAAACCACCAAATCTGGCTGTGCATCTGGCTCAGCCAATGAAAACAGCCAAAACAGCCCATTGACACATGCCCCTGGCAAATAAGAACTACAAATCCCAGCACAACACAGACAACACACCTGACATGAATATCCAGTTGGGACCCACCCACATAGCAGAGCATAAAACCAGCCCCTACATGACCACAATTCTTTGCACAACTCCAGAACAGAAGGGCCCAACAACATCACACAAATGATAGGCAACCCTGCACACATCACACCATCACAAAAACACACACACCACACACATCACCACCACCACCACCACCTGCACACCTGCACTCTTAACCACTCAGCACATCACACACCATGGCACATAAGATGCCCAAATTCACTGATGGTGAGTTGTCAGTCATGGTGGATGAGATAATAAGAGTTGAGCCATATATTTTAGGAAGCAGGGTCCAACAGACCCCATCAGCCAGGCAAAATCAAATGTGGCAAAGGATAGTTGACAGAGTCAATGCTGTAGGGCAAGTTCCACGCAACAGGAAGGAGATCAGGAAGAGGTGGACTGACCTCAAGAGCAAGCTCAAGGAGAAGAACAGCAAGAACCGTGAGCTGGCAAACCGGACTGGCAGTGGCCCTCCCATTCCACCAAGAACATTCAACGCATGGGAGGAGAAGGTGCTTGGCATACTGCACCCAGAGAGTTGCACTGGAATTGAGGGGGGAATGGAGGCTGGTAAGTACCAACAAAAGTCTGCCATAACACTGCTATGTATTAGCTTGCACAACTAAAAAGCAACACCTCCTAGGCCCAAATGTACTCATGTCCACCACACTACCCCCAAACAGGTCTCACAGATCCCACAAGAACTCCCTCTCATTCACCACAAAGGTACATAACAATATTTACATGGGGGCACATGTACAGGCAGCCAGCACTACAACTCCCAACAGGCCCCCTTGTCCCACAGCTCAGCAGGATGGAGCATCCCCCACACCCCCAAGCATGGGGCAGCCATTTCCTTCCAATGTGTAACTTCACAGGTAGGTAGCCATCTCAAAAGGGAGGGGTGTTTGTGGCTGTGAAGTCTGCACTACAACTCCCAACAGGCCCCCTTGTCCCACAGCTGAGCAAGATGGAGCACTCCCCACACCCACAACCATGTGGCAGCCATTTCAT
Source organism: Calotriton arnoldi (assembly GCA_963921515.1). Lineage (NCBI taxonomy): Eukaryota > Metazoa > Chordata > Amphibia > Caudata > Salamandridae > Calotriton > Calotriton arnoldi. Next base: position 55,225 of record CAWUFW010022341.1, on the reverse strand, counting down.
TCTCCCCATCAAACTAACAGGTAGGTAGCCATCTTAACAGGGAGGGGTGTTTGTGTGTGGGAAGCTTGCACTACAACTCCCCCAGGCACCCTTGTTCCACAGCTCAGCAGGATGGAGCATTCCCCACACCCACAAGCATGTGGCAGCCATTTCATTCTTCCCATCAAACTTACAGGTAGGTAGCCATCTCAACAGGGAGGGGTCTGTGTGGCTGTGAAGTCTGCACTACAACTCCCAACAGGCCCCCTTGTCCCACAGCTGAGCAAGATGGAGCATTCCCCCCACCCACAACCATGTGGCAGCCATTTCATTCTTCCCATCAAACTTACAGGTAGGTAGCCATCTCAACAGGGAGGGGTGTTTGTGTGTGGGAAGCTTGCACTACAACTCCCACCAGGCACCCTTGTCCCACAGCTCTGCAGGATGGAGCATATCCCCCCCACCCAGAACCATGTGGCACCCATTTCATTCTTCCCCTCAAACTTACAGGTAGGTAGCCATCTCAACAGGGAGGGGTCTGTGTAGCTGTGAAGTCTGCACTACAACTCCCAACAGGCCCCCTTGTCCCACAGCTGAGCAAGATGGAGCACTCCCCACACCCACAACCATGTGGCAGCCATTTCATTCTCCCCATCAAACTAACAGGTAGGTAGCCATCTTAACAGGGAGGGGTGTTTGTGTGTGGGAAGCTTGCACTACAAGTCCCCCCAGGCACCCTTGTTCCACAGCTCAGCAGGATGGAGCATTCCCCACACCCACAACCATGTGGCAGCCATTTCATTCTTCCCATCAAACAGACAGGTAGGTAGCCATCTTAACAGGGAGGGGTGTTTGTGTGTGGGAAGCTTGCACTACAACTCCCACCAGGCACCCTTGTCCCACAGCTCTGCAGGATGGAGCATGTCCCCCCCACCCAGAACCATGTGGCAGCCATTTCATTGCTCTCCTCAGACTTACAGGTAGGTAGCCTTCTCATGCTCTATTGTCCCACAGCTGAGCAGGATGGAGCATCCCCCACACCCCCAAGCATTATTATTATTATTAAATTAAATTTGTAAGGCGCGGCAGCTACCCAAGAAGGGTTTCCCGGCACCAGGGCAGCCATTTCCCTCCAATGTGTAACTTCACAGGTAGGTAGCCATCTCAACAGGGAGGGGTCTGTGTGGCTGTGAAGTCTGCACTACAACTCCCAACAGGCTCCCTTGTCCCACAGCTGAGCAAGATGGAGCACTCCCCACACCCACAACCATGTGGCAGCCATTTCATTGTTCTCATCAAACTTACAGGTAGGTAGTGACTGCATGTACCCCGCCATCCTCATCTAAATGCATGTAGCCACATAACAACTTCAGCACTAACATGTCAGCCAACTTTCCATACTTTTCAATGCCACATCCAGTGTGCAAACATCTAAGTGCACGTAACTGTCACATATTTTGAACTCATACTCACTAAGTCACAAGTGAAACAAATGCATCCCACAATTGTGCACAGCAGAGAATGCAATGTGGAAGTGCCATGGTGTCTGAGCATGAACGCCCATCTCAACACCACACATGCATGGTCTACATGGAAAAAAAGGGAATTACATGTGATTACAAAGCTATGTATAACATGACAATGGTTCCTACTAGCTCTGTTGAAATAGATAACATGAGCAGCTAAATGAAAAGACGCACAACAGAAAATTGATGTCACGCAATTAGGTAGATGAGGACATGTCCGTGTATTAACACTATCTGTACACTGCACCAAGTATCAATTCCCAACGAAAAGCATGGACTTAAAAGGTATGTACCTCAACGTCATGACATGGTGCACAGCATATAGCAGGCATACAAAGTCATTGCATTGTAAAGTTTGTGTTGGATCAAATGTCTCAAATAATTGTCTAACATCAAGCTTGTTGCGTGCAACTCAATCACCATATCACCTCTGTTCAACAGGAGATCAACAACTAACTGCAGAGGATGACACCAACATGCGGAGCCAGTCTCCCCCCCTGGAACGTGGACTCTCGGATGCAGATTCCCCAACATTCTCCGACGAGGATTCTCAAGCTGGCCCCTCTGGTGTGGGAGGGACTAACATGTCTCAAGCCCTCATTGTCCCCACCACCACGCCAAGACCAACCGTGCTGCCCCCATACACTACGACCTGTGTGGCCTCCACCACCACCACCACAGCAAGAACAACCGTGCTGCCCCCTGCCACTACAACCTGTGTGGGATCCACCACCACCACCACCACCACGGCAACAACAACTGTGCTGCCCCCTGCCACTACGACCTGTGTGGCCTCCACCACCACCATCACCACTGCTGCCTGCAACACACGCCCTGCCACGGTGGTTACCAACACCACCACACAATCCCAGCATGACCGGGAGAGTGTGCCAGTGCGTCGGGGGACTATGCCACAGGTCCGTGTCAGGAGGGCAGGTGGGAGTACAACTGGGGCAGAGACACAGGAGGACAATGACCCTGAATCCCTGGCCACCATTGCAAGAGTCCTTGGTGCCTACCAAGAGAACCAGGGAGTAATGGGCCAGCTTGCAGAAGACATGCATGAGATCCGCCTGCTGCAGCAGTCCATGGACACACGGATGGGCCAACTTGTCGACCTTGTTGGCCAGCTAGTGGGTGTTCTGAGGGACAGACTCCCAGCCCCAAGTGCTGCTCCACCCCCCTCCAGTGGTTTGCCTGCTGTGCAGCCCAACATTCCAGCTGCAGCCACAGAGATGGGTGTGCAGGAGGAGAGTGAGTACTCAGACACCACTGACCCTACAGCAGATGCCCCCCCTCCCAAACGCACCAGGGGCCGTCCGAGAATCCACAAGGGAGGATTTGGTGGCAGGCCACCATACCAACGCCACTCACAGAGCCAGCCATGATGGTATCTTGTTGTTCCCCTTTGCATTGACTATGTTGACTATTCTTGCCCACATTGCCATGTTGATGGCCTGAGTCTGTTGGACTGTGTGACTCCTGCTTTGTGGTGACTACACTATTTGTCTCAACTACCATGACTGACAACTCATTTATTCACTGTTCACATTTATGTACATATCCCCGTCACTTACACAAAAACGAATTCCAAATAAACACTCTTCACATACCTATGTCTGTGTGAGCTACATGTTTATTCCAGTATGTACAATGACAAATCTGATTTCAATGTTCCAACAGCTGTGATGCAGAGGAGGCATTCAGAGGGTGAATGAACCTAGAAAGACACAAGAGAATGACATTTCCCATCAGGTGACGCCTTCACAGCAGAAATACAACACTAGGCATTAAGGCACAAAAACAAGCACCCCTAGCAATGATCAACAACCTCAACATACACATGATGTACCTGGATACACATACCCTGTGCCACACACATCATCCCTCATCACACACACAACAACAGCCAGCAGTTAGAGTTATCAAAGCCGTGATAGTAACATCCAAGCAAACACACAATGTCACTTGTCTACAAAGTCACTTACATTCAAGGGAAGTAGTTGGCAATGAGCTGTTGACGCAGGTCAACACCTTCCTCTTCACCACTATCGTCTGCACTGGAAGTGTGTGGGTGTGCAGGAGGGGGCATCTGCTGCTCATCGTCATCCATGAGCAGCGGAACGGCTTTGCGCAAGGCAAGGTTGTGTAGCATGCAGCATGTTACAACTATCCGGCACATCTTTCGTGGGGAATACAACAGTGCACCTCCGCTCTTGTCCAGGCACCGGAATCGGGACTTCAGTAGGCCAAAGGTGCGCTCCACCACACGTCGTGTCCTACCATGTGCCTCGTTGTAGCTGACTTCACCCGGGGTACTTGGATTCCGCTGTGGGCTCAGCAACCACGGCCTGTTGGGATACGCTGAGTCGCCTAGGTGTGACATACACAGAGAAATGTTGTGACACAAACAGTTGACAAGAACAGCATGTCACACACAGAACACTACTTGACTCAGTGTACTCACCTACAAGCCATGCACGCTCTGGATGTAGATTTTCCATCAGCCGGGGTACAATGCTGTTCCGCAGCATGTAGGAGTCATGGGCGGAGCCAGCAAATCGCGCACAAACATGGCTGATGATCATATCAGCTTGGCATACCACCTGCACATTTATGGAATGGTAGTGCTTCCTGTTCCTATACACCTGCTCACGTGCCTGTGGTGGGACAAGGGCAATGCGTGTGCCGTCAATGGAACCAACTGCATGAGGAATGTGGCCAAGGGCATAAAAACCTGCATTCACAGCAGGCAAATCTGCTGTATTCGGGAATCGCATGTATTGGTCCTTGTATAGCATCATTGCGGACACCACATCCCAGAGCACCACGCTGAATGTTGGTTGCGACATCCCACCGGCGGTGGCCACCGTGTATTGGAAAGAGCCCGTAGCGAAGAAATGCAGCGCTGCCATGATCTTCACGGTTGGGGATAGGGCAGTTGGATATGTACGTTGAGGACTCAGATGGGGCTCCAACTGAGCACACAGCTCTTGCAGTGTAACGCGATCCAGACAAAATTTCCTGATGATGTCCACATCCTCCATGTCTGCCAGGACTGTGAAAGGCCGATGCACATTTGGTCGTCGCCTACATGACATGGGAGAGGACTAATGTTATTCAAATTACACAATGAGATGTGTCCAACTTCTCACATCTTGACTCACGCAGCAGAAACAATGAACGTACTCCAACAATTGCTGAATCCACAACTCAGATGCAGAGAGACATTCACCACATGTGTGTTTACAAGGGGTCATGTTGTACATACTGACTACCAGACAAACATATTCAGAGGTTGTGAATGGTACACCAATAGATCTGGTGGCCCCAGGCCTAGGAGTAGGTGACACAGCACAGGTATGAGACAGCAACACTGCTGATTCATATGTAGCTGCTTCACCTGCCACACCTTCTTGCTTAAGTTGTACAGACCACTAGTTATCATCACAATGTGCACAGTGTGTGTAAGCTGAGCACATATCCTACTTAAACCAGCCATGGGCACAGTAACATACCACCATTATGTGTTCAGGCAAACATTACTGTTGTTTGATTAGCCATCTCACACATTAAGTTGATTCCAAAGATGAGACAACATCATGCAACCAATAGATGTACATCCACACACATATCATGTGTGACGTGCGTAAGTGCATGTGAATGCATGTCACAGTTTCCACAGACATGGCATGTGTAGGCATCAGTGAGTTTAATGTCACACCAGCATTCATTGTACACAACAAGTGCACAAAGACACTATGGAGGCATAGTGTTCAATTGTTAAATTTGACCATTGCCATTGCTAGTGCATGATGTGCCCATAACCGTGGTAGGCATGCACCGCCACCGCGGGGCCGCTCATTGGCCACACTTGAAAGATGCAGCATAGCGGTAGCGACCGCCTGTCCCCCTTGGTGTGACACCACCAATGCCATTGCAGACAATGGGACCCGCGGTCGCGGTAGTGACATGCTACTGTGGAACCCGTGGTAGGTGTGCACCGCCACCGCGGGACCGCTCATTGTCCACACTTGAAAGATGCAGCATAGCGGTAGCGACCGCCTGTCCCCCGCAGTGTGACACCACCAATGCCATTGCAGACAATGAGACCCGCGGTCGCGGTAGTGACATGCTACTGTGGAACCCACGGTAGGCATGCACCGCCACCACGGGACCGCTCATTGGCCACACTTGAAAGATGCAGCATAGCGGTAGCGACCGCCTGTCCCCCGCGGTGTGACACCACCAATGCCATTGCAGACAATGGGACCCGCGGTCGCGGTAGTGACATGCTACTGTGGAACCCGCGGTAGGCGTGCACCGCCACCGCGGGACCGCTCATTGACCACACTTGAAAGATGCAGCATAGCGATAGCGACCACCTGTACCCCGCGGTGTGACACCACCAATGCCATTGCAGACAATGGGACACGCGGTAGTGACATGCTACTGTGGAACCCGCGGTAGATGTGCACCGCCACCGCGGGACCGCTCATTGGCCACACTTGAAAGATGCAGCATAGCGGTAGCGACCGCCTGTCCCCCACGGTGTGACACCACCAATGCCATTGCAGCCAATGGGAACCGCGATCGCGGTAGTGAAATGCAACTTTGAAAATGGCGGTAGGTGTGTACCGCCACCGCGGGCCGCTCATTGGCCACACTTGAAAGATGCAGCATAGCGGTAGCGACCGCCCGTCCCCCGTGGTGTGACACCACCAATGCCATTGCAGCCAATGGGAACCGCGATCGCGGTAGTGCAATGCAACTTTGAAAACTGCGGTAGTCGTGCACCCGCCACCGCGGTGCCGCTCATTGGCCACACTTGAAAGATGCCAGCCAGGTGGACCAATTGCAGCAGCTGCCTGCCACTGATACCAACCCAGGGGCCTATAAATCTCTGTGGGAGAGCCACACATTTCACATGCATTCAGACACTGCAGACTGCCATTCCTCTACAACTGCATATTTTGCTGTATCCTGGCCCCAGTGATGGCGAGAACAGAGAATGTCAGGGCCCGTCCCTTTACTACAGAGGAGCTGGAGCTTCTGGTGGACGAGGTCCTTGCACAGTATGGGAGGCTTTTTGGTGCACCAGATGTACTGGTAAGTGTCCCTGATTCCTAGTGTGAGAGTGATCAAAATGATACCATGATGTTGCTGTGCAGTAGTATGTGGCTATGAGTGCAAGTCGATGTACAGGCATCCTAATAGTTGACATGGCATGCTCCATACATGTTCTGTGGGACTTGACTTTGATTATGTGTAGTAAATGGACACTCCTACAGCCATTCTTGCACAAACTTAATGAACATGTTGGTCTGAGACTAGGTGATGTAAATGTGTGACACTGCCATACATGCTAACTTCATGTCAATGGTGTCTGTAGGCTTATTTCCACACCTACATCAGTTTATTGTAGGTAAGGGGAGACATGCATTGTTTAAACAGCCACACAGATATGATGGTGTTCTGAAACAGCACAAGTCAGGACTGATTTTTACTGTGCCATGTTATGTGACTGTCCACTCACTCATCACAACCTCATATGTGACTGTTGAAATGTATATTGGTATGGAGCACTAACTTATGTGCGTTGACTATTTCTTGCACTATGTTGATGTGAGCATCATGCACAATAGTCCAATGCATGAGTGGAACCCACTTGATGTTAATGCAACAATGACACTTCACATCAATGTAAGTAGTAGATGTCATCCTTACATTGATTTGAACATGTGTTCAGTCTGGCATGTGTTGGCACTTGTCAGCCCCTCATGCTAAACATCCATGTGATTTATCTGAGGGACCATGTTGAGCTGCACTGTGAGTTCCTCTGGCCTTCACAGACACTGTCCAATGTTACTCTGAGCCATGCCTAACTGGACTGAGTCAAACATGTGTTTAGTCCACACACCTAATACTCACTGAGCCATCATAGTACTGAGAATTGCACAATCGAGGACTTAACAATGTGAGAAGTGCGTGATAAATCGGATTATGTCCCAATATGTTTCCTGGGAAATGCATTGAGCCATTCACAGGCCAAGGGCATAGTGGGGGGTGTAGTGGTGGACACAGTGAGTCTGCCACTACACTTCATTATTACTGTATTGTATGTCATGCTCACTCACATACTGCATCACAGATGAGGGCCTTCTGCACATGGCTGTCTGTGCTGCCATTGTGCATGTGTATGAGATGGCCATGTACTGTGTGCCTTGCCATACATGCATTCATTTCTGTGTAGTATTGTAATGAACATGTACTATGTGTCATACTGTATGGCCTCTGATGAAGATGTAGCGATTTGTGTGCCATGCATTTATGTTCTCCTGTGCTGACACACAGTGTGAATGACACAGGGTCTCTGATACTTCCTTTTCTTGTCTCCTATGCCTGCAGCTGAAGGTCCACCAGCGTAAGGCCGCATGGAAGAACATTGCACGGAAGGTGCGGACTCTGGGTGTATCCAACAGACGGCACACACACTGCCACAAGAGGTGGGATGACATCTCCCGTCTGAGGAGGACCGTGGCAGAGATGACGGTGGGGCTGGTCCCTCGCAGTGGCAGGTTGGCGCGCAGAACCATGACTCCACTAATGTCCCGCATCTTGTCTGTGACACAGCCAGAGCTGTATGAACGTTTGAGGGACCATCAGCAGGGAGTAAGTGGTGAGTATCCTGCGTAGGCTGACTTTGGGTGTGAGTGACTGCATGAATGGCGACCGTGAGACATTGCTGATCTTGCTGCTGTGTACATTTTTAGGAACTACTTCTCAGTGGCCTATGTGTTCAGTGCAGGTGTCATGTATTTTCCCATAGATGGACTTGATCATGTGTTTCATACAATGGCCCTTGCATGATGAGATGTGGCCTTATGACATCTTCTGCATTCAGGGTGTCATGGACATCACCAGGCAGTGTACAGCAGTGTGCATCATGTCAGTGTGCATTTAACAATGTGTGCACTAAAGGACTTGTTAATGGTGTGAAGTACACATCTGACACCAACGTGCATCAGTTTGCAAGATGAATTGCTCACCTTGTCAGACATCAGTAGCTCATGGACATTATTAAGTAGAAATTTGAATCTGTATCTGTGTTGTCCCCTTACAGTGACTCCATATGTGACAGAGGCAACATGCTGAGATGTATGCCTCTCTCACATACAGGCACGTGGGTATGCTTGCGGAGATGTTTAGGTTATATTACAAGGAGGCAGGGACCTGCTATTTGCCGGTGTGAACCTCACATGGCTCATTGATGTAAACAATGCATATTTCCATGCATCTTCTGTGTTCAGCATGATTGTTGCACATGCAGACTGCACAGAGTGTTGTGCTAGTTGAGGTTGTCATTTTCTAGTCTGGTTCTGTGCTTGCATTTGATGTTTGTGTGTATGGCACTGTACTGAACCTATGTCTCTGTCCATTGCAGCATCTACCGAGTGCACGGAAGGCCATGATATGGACACCAGTGCTGAAGCATGTGGCACGCATGATAGCCATGAGATAACTGACACTGATGTGACCAGCGCCTCGGAGGGGGACAGGAGTGTCCTTGAGGACTCACGCGCAGAAAGCACAAGCTCAACATCATCGGACTCCAGTGGGGAGTCAGCGACAATAGTGGTCACAGGGAGTGACAATGCTGCCTCTTCCTCCACCACACATCGGCCAGTGCCCACCATCCCAGCTACTACCATTAGTGCTGTCCGTGCCCGCAGGGCTATTAAGGGTAGAGTCACATTCACCCCAGGCACCGCTGCCCCTGCCCCTGTCTCCCCTGCTGCCCTCAGTGTTGAGGCGATTGAACTCTTGCGCCAGCTGTGTGTGGGTCAGACAGCTCTCCTAAATGCTTTCCAGGATCAGGACAAGAAGTTGGGACAGGTTCTGGCATTTATGGAGGGCATTCATTCGGACGTGGGTGGGCTACACAGGACTGTCCAGGGTTTGTCCTCCACTGTGACGGCAGCCATTCAGCTATCACAGCATCCAAGTCCAGCCCCAATGCCTTCACCAACCACCCTGCCAGTGGCAACCCCTGAGGGGAGTGTCCACACAACTGAGCCCTCAGGCCCCAAGTCGTCGACACCCAGCACACGACATCAGCGCTCCAAGCGTGCAAGACCACAGACACCATCCCCAAAAAGTGACACAGGCACACAGGGACGCAAAGAAAAAAGCCCTTCATATGACACTCAGGGGCATCAGGCAAAGAAGCAGGCCTCTAGCTCACGGTCCACAAGATTGCACCCATCACAAGAGACTCCCATCCACACAACTGCTCCAAGTGACAGACAAAGAGTTGGCATGCCTGATGTGGTGCAGGTGCCGCTGAAGGGTAAGCCCACAAAGCAACCTAAGACTGCTTCACCCAGGACCTCTACTCCCACCCACACCCCTGTGAAGCGTGGTCAGGAGAGCAATGTGAGTCGTTCACCAGGGCCAAAGGGAGGGAGGGCAAAAGGCAAGCAAAAAGCAAGGCGAAGTCCACATCCTGCAAAACCCCAAAAGGAGGGCCACCTGCACCTGTCACACCTTTGGTGGCGAGGGACTCTGTTGTGCCAGCCACACTTCCCACTATTCCCAAGACACTTCTGCAATATCGTATACCCAAGAAGTGTAGAGGCAGCCCTCAACATTCACCCTCACCCACTGTGTCTCACGGCAGCATCTCTCCGCCTCCACGTGCCACAATGCCACCCGGTCCAAGCAGGCCTACACCTGCCACAGCCACTACTGGCTCTGTGTCTCACGGCAGCATCTCTCCGCCTCCACGTGCCACAATGCCACCCGGTTCAAGCAGGCCTACACCTGCCACAGCCACTACTGGCTCTGTGTCTCACGGCAGCATCTCTCCGCCTCCACGTGCCACAATGCCACTCGGTCCAAGCAGGCCTACACCTGCCACAGCCACTACTGGCTCTGTGTCTCACGGCAGCATCTCTTCACCTCCACGTGCCACAATGCCACCCGGTCCAAGCAGGCCTACACCTGCCACAGCCACTACTGGCTCTGTGTCTCACGGCAGCATCTCTCCACCTCCACGTGCCACAATGCCACCCAGTACAAGCAGGCCTACACCTGCCACAGCAACTACTGGCTCTGTGTCTCATGGCAGCATCTCTACGCCTACACGTGCCACCATGCCACCCCATCCAAGCAACCCTATGCCTACCACAGCCACTGCTGACTCTGACTCTGACGAGCCTCTCTCGCCCAGGTCCAGTTCCGCCAGTGTCGACGACAATCAGCCACCTCCCAGTACAACTGACAGGCAAGTCTGAGGCACAGACCCCCTCCCATACCCATCTCTCCCACAGCGGTGCCTGGACTGCGCTTTCACATTCACTGTAAACATTTTCATGCACACATGTGCATTGTTTGGACTGTGGACTGGCCAATGGCCTTTTATTTGTTTGTCATTTTGTGCCTATCAGGTTATTTTGCAATAAACACTGTTACTCCTGTTGTATCGTTTGTTACTGCCCTTGCTTAATTAAACATTTTGATGTGTGGGTATGGATGAATGTGCCACATGCTCTGCATGGCACTTACACATTGCCATTGACTTCATTCACTTTGTCATTGTTTGGCAAACGTAACACACACTTTTGGTCTGCTTTACTCTGAGGTTTGGGGGTGCAATGATGTTTGTGGGTGTTGATGTACTCTTGCAATGATCATTTGCTGTTGATTTCAGTATGATAGTACACATGTCATGTTAGGGGGCTATACCACAACTGAGGTGAATTCTACACACAGTCTAACTTGCGTGGTGTCCAAGGTTGGTGATGTCTGTGTGATGTGTTTGGATGTGTGGACAGCAATGTGTGTGTGGTAATCTTGTGAAGGCCTGTCTTCGTACTCACATGGGTATATTTGGATGTGTGCAGTTGAGTGGTCACACAGTGTGCTTGGCCTGTCCTTGTCAGTGGTGTTGAGTTGTATGTGGCCCTGTACATGCCAACTACAGACATGTATGTTCCAGGTTGGATTTGCCCCTAATACTCATCTTGGCAGTGGCAGGAAGGGGGTTTCACAACACATGCACCTTTTTGGCATTACTTTGCAGGTGGGGTTTGCCCCCTAATACTCATCTTGGCAGTGGCAGGAAGGGGGTTTCACATCACAGGCACCTATTTGGCATTAGCTTGCAGGTGTTGTTTTGCCACAATACACCTATGGACTTGTTCACATCCATCACTATCCCTGAATGTCAGATGGGCACACATTTTGATGTTAAACAGGGTGGGATGGTAGGAGCTGTGATGGTATCAGGTAATGTCAGCTGCTACCAACTGAGGCACACAATGTACATTTGGGCCAGGGCCAACACAATCCTTACACGTCCCTGTGACTGCCCATGCGTGCCGCTGGCCCTGCCTACTGGATTGTGCAGAACTTTTCCCGCGTCTTCACCGCTGCGGTGATGTGATCGGGAGGATGCAGTGATGACGTTGTTGATGGATGGCCCTGATGCGGAGGTGTGGCTTTGACGTACCTGCGGTGTTGTCGACGGCGGCGGCGTCTTTGTTGATGGAGGATCAGGAACAGCAGCGGTAGGGCTTGTAGAGCAGGATCCATTGCGGTTGCGAACGCATGGAGTTGTGTGCTATTGCAGTTTTCTTCCGCAGTATTGTTTCCGCCGTGTTTGAATGGGTGGTTTCTCCGTTGCGGTCCGATTGCCTATTTGAGGCTTTGTGATTCGGACGGCGGTCTACACGTCATTCCGCACGGCGGTCTCCCGCTATTGGCTACGTCCGCCGTCGTCGCGGAACCAAGGTGCTGGCGGTACTGAAAACTCCGCGGCGGTAGGGATTTGGCCTATGTCTGCCCATCGTAATATGGCGGGCGGGGATTCGCGACCGTGGTTGGCAAAACTGCACCCGCTAGGCCGGCGGAAGCCACCGCAGCCACGGCGGTGCCGATCCGCCCGCCATCATAATGACCCCCTAAAATCCCAACTACAAAAATAACTATACTCAACAAAACTGCTGGATAATAAACCATAATAATTTATTATTCAAACTCCATAGCCAAATAAACTCAGGGAAAGTGCTGGATAGTAAACCCTAATAATTTACTATTCCAGCTCCAAATCCACGTAAACTCAGGGAAAGTGCTGGATAATAAATAAAAATAATTTACTATTCCAACTCCTAATCCAAATAAACTCAGGGAAAGTGCTGGATAGTAAACCATAATAATGTATTATTCTAACTCCAAATACAAGTAAACTCATGGAAAGTGCTGGATAGTAAACCATAATAATTTACTATTCAAACTCCAAATCCAAATAAACTCAGGGAAAGTGCTGGATAGTAAACCATAATAATTTACTACTCAACTCCAAATCCAAATAAACTCAGGGAAAGTGATGGATAATAAATCAAAATAATTTACTATTCGAACTCCAAATCCAACTAAACTCAGGGAAAGTGCTTGATAGTAAACCATAATAATTTACTATTCCAACTCCAGATCCAGGTAAACTCAGGGAAAGTGCTGGATAATAAATCAAACTAATTTACTATTCCAACACCAAATCCAAATAAACTCAGGGAAAGTGCTGGATAGTAAACCATAATAATTTACTATTCTAACTCAAAATCCAAGTAAACTCAGGGAAAGTGCTGGATAATAAATCATAATAATTTACTATTCCAACTCCAAATACAACTAAACTCAGGGAAAGTGCTGGATAGTAAAGCATAATAATTTACTATTCCAACTCCAAATACAACTAAACTCAAGGAAAGTACTGAATAAACACCCCTAGTTTGTTTTTTCTAACTCCCACAAATGTATTAATAACAAAAATGTTGTTACATTTTTTTAAAATGTAGTACTATTTTTAAATTAAAGTTTTTATATTGTTTACTAATTAAAAATGTTTTACACAATATAAAAAAAATAGAATTGTTCCCTAGATTTTATAAAAAATATATTTAAAAATACAACTTCATGAAAATAAATTTAAAAATATATTTTTTTTTAAATGTGAAAAAACATTTGTGACAACAAAAATAAAAATTTAAAACTACATTATAAATTACAAATAAACATACTTATTTTATAATCCAATATTAAACCCTTTGTAAACTCATTTTACACTAACAAATATTAGAAAACAAAATTGTAGTTCTAATTTAAATTTTAAATTAATACAATTTTCAAATAAATGGTTCAAATATTTTAAAAATAACATAAAAATGCACACAATTTACATCAAAAATTTTGCAACCCAAAAAATTTTGATTTTTAAATTTTTTATTAATAATTATATATTTCTTAATTTCTTAATTTACATTTATTTTTTTAACCAACATTCTTAAATTACTCCCCACCCATATCCCCTATAAATGCAATATCCCGTTCTAAAATTTAATAAAAATTAAAACAATTTTTTATTTGCCCCACAATATTTTTAAATTACTCCCCACCCTTATCCCCTATAAACACCAACATCCCGCTCCTAAAATATATACAAATTTGAAAATATTTTAATTTTTCTGCTAAAATTTTTAATTACTACCCACCCATATCCCCTATAAACCCAACATCCCGCTCCTAAAAATTATTTTAAAACCAAAAAAATTAAATTATTTGAACATAAATTTGTTTTTAAACATTATAAAATTACTAATACCAAATTACTAAAAAAAGAAAAAAATAGAACATTAAAAAAAAAAAAGATAAAATCGATCTTATTTACATCGATATTTTTGCCATTGATATATATAAATGTGATATTTCTAGATAACAATAAAGTTGATATTTTTAACGAGAAAACGTACCTCGATATTTTGCACCATCGATATTCTTGACTCGATATTCTTGCAATTCGATATTTTTCCGTCGATATTCTGTCTCTGCACTGAAAATAACCACACACATTAAAGATCACAGTGATAACTGGGAAAGGAGTGATCTATCTTCTAAAACATCTTACTAGATTCAGAGGTGTCTATAGTAGGGTTTTTGAGAAAAATGTATCTCTCTGCTCAAACCTCTTCCCATGTTGACAGGTATGCCTAGTAAACTGTATGGAGGCACTGCCCTGTTTGCTGACACATCTCTCTTGCATGATATGTCTGCGTAGTAGTGTGGGGACAGACATGCCTCTCTCCTGTGTCTTGCATGAAGAGTGTGCAAATTAAGGTGTGAAAAGAGGCTGACCACTCTGGTCACAGCTCCTCCCAAGATGGCAGGTGTACAAGTATGGTATGGGGATGAAATTATATATATAACATTACATACTGGTGGTCGCCAGTAGGTAGTTATAGGTAGGACCAAAGATTTTTGTTTTGCTAATGACTTTGGTGCCGCTTGATGAATCTACAAGATATTTCCACAAAACTTCCTCTTTTTGGGTCAGCTGCTTTGTTGAAAGTTTTGGGGTGCTCCGTCAAGCGGGGGTTGATAAAAAAAGGAGGTCCGAAAATGTGTTTTTCCCAAGTTATGTCTATCGGGATTTTTCATTTTTTGAGCATGACTACAGCCTGATCCACTCAACGGAATTACACAAAATTTGGCAGAAAGCTAGATGATGGTCCAGAAAGTGTGCTTTTTGTGATTTGGTGTAAATCTGTTCAGTTGTTTCAGAGATAATTAATTTAAAAAATTTAGATATCTGGGAGTCCAACAGCCTACTGATATGCTACTGTTATCTGATTGGCTGACAACACTTCAACAGGAAGTGTTGCCAGCCATCTTGGGACTCTGTTGAACTGAGTCCCGCAAAAATTGTGAAAAGAAAAGAAAAGGGGGCAGGGTAGAAACACCATGACCCCCTAGGCATCTTGGGGGGAGGGTCCCACTAGGACCCCTCAGGGCCAAATAAAGCATTTTTTTTAAAGTGTCTGCGGGATCCGTCCGAATATGCCCCAGGTCCCAGCGGCATTGTTTTAATAAGGGAGGGGGGCTGCACGGGCCTCCCCTCCTGGGGCTTTTTATGCCCCGGGGACCAACAACTCCCTGGGGCTTCTTAAAGTATTAATGTGGGGGAGTCCCGTATGGCCTCCCCGCTGCCTCGGGGACTGCCACCTCCCCGGGGCTAATTTCATTTTAAGTGGGGGGCCTCTCTGATCCCCCAAGCCCCGGGGACTGCCACCTCCCTGGGGCTTTTGTTACATTTACATCTTTTCACTGTGTTATCATCCTTTCCCTTTAATGTTCATGCATTTTATAATGCACATTCCAATTCCTTTTAGAACCTTTGTTGGCTTCTAGGCACTCAGGTCAGTTGCACCTGTTCCCGTTTACCGACCGGCTGCACTTTGTTGCTGTGCTGCATACTGCTGAATAAACGACATTAAATCTACTGGATTATATTACTTATTACAATTTGGCGACGAGCTAAGGAGAGGAACGCCCACCAACATATCTAGCAGCACAGGAGTGAGTGTTCCTGAACCCCGGAGTACCGTTTGGATCCTTCTCCAATTTCATATGCAATTCAAGTCAGCTGTAAACTGCACAAAACCTCCGCCGAAAACCAGAAGTTCAAAGGATCAACCCTTGTGGGTCTGTGATTTTTCCACATTTTCATCCGTTTCGGTGGATTGGAGCTAAGAGTACTCAAACTGTAAATGTGTCAAACCAGCTGGAAACTACAGAAAACCTCTGCCGTAAACCAGCGGTCAAAGTGATTAAACTCCTTGGAATTGTGAGTTTTCCACCGTTTCTTTACTTTCTTTGTGTTGGAGCCAGGACCGCTCAAACACAAACGCGCCAACAGTGGACATATTTAAAAGTAAACACTCACCAGTTCTCTTTCGCGAAGCAGGTGAGCGTGACCAGTCGCACAGAGAAGTCTGACGCAGATTCCAGACTTCTCCTTCATGCTCCCTGGATACGGTATCTAAGGAGGTATGTCATCACGCTACACATGACGTAACGTGCTGCGTGGCGGCCATTTTGCTCTTCTCCCTGTTTCCATAGCAACGCGGTCACTGAAACTTTTCCCGACGCGTCTGTTGCTGGTACAAACCCTGAATTCAAGTAAGTTTTTGTTTATATACGCGCACTTGCTCAGCGCTGATGGCAATGACTGGAACAATTTAGTTTAAGTGTTTTAGGGCTATTTACTATTTCGAGACATTGCACAAAGGTTTACATCCTTACTTTTCAGCACACTTTGCACTTGACTGACATTCCTTTGGCATAATTGTTCCAATTCGCTCTACTTCTTCATTTTTGTGTATACAATCAGTTCTTTGGGTTAGCCATCCTGTGTGCATCCTTTCTTCATACCAACACCATGCAATTTGATCCTCCTGACAAATTCTTACAAAACAAAGGGGAACCCCCATCCCTTGGATACGTTGGAAAGAAGAGTTTCTTAATTATATGAGAGCCATTGATGGGGAGCGCATGGGTGCGGAAAGAAAATAAGCATTTTATTACATTGCTTGGGTTCCGAGGGTCAAGTTGTTTTTAGAGCTTTACCCCAAATTCCTCCCACTGAAGGGGAAGGTGAAGGAACTAATGTATACAAAGAAGCATTACAAAGGATGGAACTAAGATTCAAACCTGTCACCAACATAGCCCTCAATCGTTTTAAATTCTACATGCGAATACAAAATGAGACTGAATCATTTGATGAGTTCTTAACTGCTTTGAGGTCCTTATGTTTACACTGCAATTTTGGCAAAATGTGCAACGAAATGATCAGAGATCAAATAATAGTACATGTCAAGAATAAAAAGACTCAAGAACGTTTATGGGAATTAGGAGATCCAAAATTAGCGGAAGCAATATCCATTGCCAAGGCCATGGAACAATCTGAGAAATGGATGCTCACTGTTAAGAACACTAGTAACAACAAATTGGAATCAAGTGAAGAAGCTTGTGCTGTTAAACACCCAGAACCACAAAGAAATGATAATATTCCCGCAGGATCGAATTTCCCTCGTGTCAGCAACTATTCTAGTCCAAAAATGTTTGATAGGAACGAAAGGACCGGTAGTTGTTGCAGGTGTGGTAGTAAGACACACATGGCCTCGTATGGAGGGTGTCCAGCCATTAATAAAGAATGTAGGAAATGTGGTAGGATAGGGCATTTTGCCTCAGCTTGTAGAGATTTGAGGAGAAATAATGCTACCACACGTGGTAAAGTATCCTGCATGTCTGATAATTCTACTGTGCGCAAATGTGAATGTAGTGGATGTGTTGAAAATAACAAAGGTTTTGTGGTTTGCCTCTCTGAAGAAATTTCTAGTGTAAATGATCCTTACTCTGAGAACATTAAGAGACCTCCCATGTGTGTAGTGGAAATCGCAGGGGTGAGTCTCAACCTCATGGCTGATTCAGGCTCTCCGTGGACCATTATCTCGAAAGAATACTTTGAAAGCAAATTAAGCAAAAGTTTAGACTTTACAAAAATGTTGCCGTCTGACATCATTGCAAAAATCTATGATGGATCCAGAATTGATGTTAGTGGGTATTTTAATGTGACTCTACAATTCAAAACTAGAAATACCTGTATCAAATTGTATATTGCCGTTAAAGGGGTGAATGTATTAGGATGGAGAGACCAGTGGAGATTGGGAATCATCCTTAATCCTCGATCAAAAGAGCCTGTGATGTTGGATGAAAGTTTGTCTATGGAAAGTGTTGCTCTTGTTGTTCCCAATGAGAAAGAGAATTTTATCAAGGAAAAGTTCAAAGATGTGTTTTCAGATGTTTTAGGTAAGCTGGAAAACTGTTCACACAAAATCAAACTTAAAAGTGGTGTCATACCGGTTAAACAAAAGTTAAGGGGTGTGCCCATAAATGTAAGGGAAGAACTTAAAAACATGTTGGATGATTTGGTTGCTGAGGGGATTATTGAGCCCAATGATTCAGCTGAATGGGTTTCTCCCATTGTTTTGGTGAGAAAACCTGACAAAAATGTAAGAGTCTGTGTTGATCTCAGAGCGCTTAATGCTAGTATCATCGTAGACTGTCATCCCCTACCCAACATTAATGAAGTCGTGTCAATGTTGGAGGGTACCAAAGTGTTCTCCACGTTAGACCTCAGGTCAGTTTATCACCAAATTCCCCTTACCGATGAATCCAAAAATCTGACAGCTTTAATCACACCGCAGGGATTGTACCAATATACCAGAATGCCGTTTGGGTTAGCATCTGCGGCCTCAGTTTTTCAAAGAGTGATGTTCAATTTATTCAGGGATGCTGACAAATACGTTAAGTGCTTTCAGGAAGACATTTTAATATATTCTAGCAATGTGGAGGAGCATGTGGGTCATTTATTAGAGGTGTGTAAAGGTTAAGGAAGAGTGGTCTCACACTAAAGGCCAGTAAATGCAAAATGTTTAAAACCTCTGTGGAATATTTAGGCCACACTTTATCTGGCGACGGTGTAGTGCCTAAAAAATCCAATGTTGATGGCATCACTAATGCGCCCTCTCCTTCGAACAAAGAACAATTACTTTCATTTACAGGCATGTGTGAGTACTACAGTAAATTTGTGAACAACTTTGCGTCAAAAATGGAACCTCTTAGGAAGCTACTGAGGCATAATGCTGTTTTTGAATGGGAACAAGACCAACAGCGAGCGTTTGAGTCAATTAAAACTGATATTCTTATGGCACCCACACTTAAACCTTTTTGTATAAACAAGGAATGTGTTATCACAGTGGATGCAAGCTTATATGGTATTGGTGGTGTGTTGTCTCAGAGATGCGGGAAAGATGAATGGAATGTGTGCTTTGCTTCCCGCACCCTGAATGATACTGAACGCAGGTACGCTGTAATCGAGAAAGAACTGCTGGCCTGTGTGTGGGTGATTGAGCACTATCGTAACTACATTTGGGGCAGTAAATTTATTTTAAGGACAGACCACAAACCCCTGGTAAACATTCTTTCCCCGGGTGGTGGGTGGAATTCCACGGCCCGCATTGCCAGGTTGACCTCCAGATTGCAGGAGTATTGTTTTAAACCAGAGTTTGTCCTGGGTAAGAAAAATGTAATGGCTGACTTTATGTCACGTCTTCCCTGTCAAGTTAATTGTGATGACAGTTCTGAGGATTCAGACATTGTCACCACTGTCCAAGATGTAGTGACAGGGACATTTAAAGATATCACTGAAGAGTCTTGGAAACTTTCTGAAGAACAAGATCTTACTTGGCAAACCATCAAAAACTACATCTTAGAGAGTTGGCCAGATAAAAAAAATTTAGCAGAGGAATTTATGCCAATGTTCAGAGTGTCTGAAGAATTAGAATTAGAAGGGGATTTAATATACAAAGCTGGCAAATGTGTTCCACCTTTTGGTATCCAGAAGCTCATTTTGGAGTTGGCACACAGATCTCACCCTGGCATGTCAGCCATGAAACGTCTGGTCAGAAACTACTTTTGGTGGCCAGGTTTAGATCGCATGGTTGATCGGGCGGTTAGAGAATGTTAAATTTGCATGAATAGTGAGAAAATGATGAAGTTAAACGTACCCCCTTTAAAGACTTCTGAATGGCCTCTTGAACCATGGAAAAGGGTAGCTTTTGACATTTCTGGCCCTTTCATGTGTTTACCCCATGATTCACGCTACGCTTTGGTCCTGGTGGATTATCACTCCAAGTGGCCGGAGGTTAAATTTACTTCCAATTCCTCTACTAATACAGTTATTGAATTTTTCAAGGAAGTTTTTTCCAGAGAATGTTGTCTCTCAGTCCTAGTCACTGACAATGGGGTACAACTCACCTCCACTGAAATGGAAAATTTTCTAAAAGGTCAGAATATTAAACACTATACGGTTTCTGTTTATGAACCACATGAAAATGGTCTTGTTGAGCGTTTTAATAGAGTCCTGAAAGGTTATATATCTGATGTGGTTAAACTGGGAGGGAGTTGGAGAAATTCCTTGAAGGAAAAACTTTGGTTATATCGTATTACTCCCCATACCACTACGGAAGTCAGTCCTTTCCGCCTTCTAAAGGGACGAGATCCTGCATCAAAAATTTGCCCTTGGTGGTTCATAGAAAAATGTAAAAATAGGTGTTTCTCCAATGAAATGGTAAGTGATGTGGCCCAAAGAATGGAATCTAAACAAGTCAAAACCAAAAAGTGGTATGATTGTAAATGGAATACCAAAACTCCAAATTTTAGTATTGGAGATTGGGTCAGAGTTAAGAAACCTGGTTTCATCACTAAATGTCCTGACAAATTTAGTAAACCTATAAAAATTGTGAAAGTTTTTGACAATAGTGTCATCACACAAGAGGGCAGATTATGGAATGTCAAACGTGTTTCCAAGTGTCCTTTTGTACCTAACTCATGTGGAGATTGTTTTCCCAAATCCCTCAATGTTCCTGAAGACACAGTGTCCTCTAGGGTCAAGACTTCTCTTCGATCAAGAAACCCCCCTAAGAAGTTGTCCGATTACAATCTCTAATCCAACCTGTGATTTTGGTTTCTTGTGGTAAAAGGGAGGTATGTTACAATTCCATCTTTTCACTGTGTTATCATCCTTTCCCTTTAATGTTCATGCATTTTATAATGCACATTCCAATTCCTTTTAGAACCTTTGTTGGCTGCTAGGCACTCAGGTCAGTTGCACCTGTTCCTGTTTGCCGACCGGCTGCACTTTGTTGCTGTGCTGCATACTGCTGAATAAACGACATTAAATCTACTGGATTACATTATTTATTACAGCTTTATTGTGTAATAGATGCACATGGACCCCCTGCAGCCCGTGGTCTTCACCTTCCCGGGGCTTTAATTTAAAAAATGCGGCCCTCGGTCAAATTAGAAGATGGGAGGGGGCCACAAGTCCACCTCCTGGAACCCTAGATGGCCTTGGGGAATGCCACCCCCCAGGGCTGGCTCCTGCAATGCCCCGGGGTGCCCACCTCCGGGACATTGCAGTTTGCCTTGTCTCAGTGGGAGCACCTCTCCCGCCAAGCCATAGCAAATGGTGCTCCTCTTTTAGTCAGCAAGAGCAGAAAATGCTCTTGCTTACTAGAAGCAGAGCAGAATTGCTTTTACACACAGGGAGCTGCATGTTAGCAGCTCCCTATGTGTAAAAGCAATGCTGGCTCCCGCAGGAGGCGGGGAGCTGGTGGCGACCGCAGGGGCCTTGAGGAAAGGAAAGGCCCCCGTGGGAGATGGTGTCCCCGGAGCCCAAAAACGGCCCCTCCCTTAGAAAAAGGAAAAAACAGAAAAAGATCTCAGCAAGTCGCCAGAGGCCACGCCTCTTTCCCCACCTCTCTGCAAACACACCTCCTGGCACACTGTTGGTTGGGGGATGAAGTCCCCTTAGCTCCAGTAAGTCCCACACAGGGGGGATTGCTGAGAGGCCTTTGGAGACCATGCCCCTTTCTCCACCACTCTGCAAACACGCCTCCTGGCGACTTACTAGTTGGGGGATGAAGTCCCCTTGGCTGCTGAGGGACCTTGGGAGCAAACAACCCATCCTGTTACCTCCAGTAAGTCCCACACAGCAGGATTGCGAAGAGGTCTTCGGAGGCGACGCTCCCTCTCTCCACCACTCTGCAAACGCGTCTCCTGGCGCACTAAGTGGTTGGGGAATGAAGTCCTCCTGGAAGGTGAGGGACCTTGGGGGCCAAGAAGCCCTCCTAATACTTTCTGTAAGTCCTACACAGCGGGATTCCTGAGAGCTGGTCAGAGGTCCCGCCCCTTTCCCCCACTACTCTGCAAATGCAGTCAACTTAACAAACCATAGAATTTCACAGAAAAAAACAAAGGTTACAGGGACAGTTTAGTTAGGCTCAGATTTTACTCATGCAAAACCAATGAAATCCAGCAGTTATAGTTAGCTGAGCTAACTATAACTCACGCCCCAGCAATGCACTGCTTATGACCTCACATATTACGTCACCATGACATGGTCAGTGATATCACTGATGAAATCTCAAATGACATCAGCGAGGTCCCCAATGATAGCGTTGAACATGTCATGAGTGATTTAACATGTGAGGTCAAACACAGTGTATGGCGAGGCGCAAAATATAGTAAGCTTAGTAACCCTTTCGGGAATGTCACTTGCTGCCTGTATGAGGGGGAGCTGGAGCTGTTCATAAACAACACAGTGCTGCTATCTTCGCCTCACAAAAATTTCCCTTGACGATACTCATTTGTGCTGCTGTTAACCACATGGGGTCCGGGAGGGCACGGCGGCACTGCCTGCCTCTTTCAGAGCTGGGTTAAAGATAAAGGGTAGACAGAATATAAATATACTGAAAACAGACAAACATGGAAAAAAATATAACATGAAAGTACACAAGAAGTGAGTAAGTAACAGAAACTGACAATAAAGTTGAAAAAAGGGGAAAGGTGAACAAATATGGGGTAAAAGAAGCAGGAAGGAGTAAACAAAATGGCAGCGCACTAACACAAACGGGCATATTATCAAGCCATTTATCGCCGCGTTAGTGGCACTTTCGGCCGCTAATGCATTTTTTTTTATCGCCCTATTACCAAGTTGTCGCTAACAGGCGTTAGCGACAGCTTTCCTATCGCCTAGCATGCCAGCGATAGTTATCGCTAATGACATGCAAAGTAGGCGGT
Source organism: Calotriton arnoldi (assembly GCA_963921515.1). Taxonomy (NCBI): domain Eukaryota; kingdom Metazoa; phylum Chordata; class Amphibia; order Caudata; family Salamandridae; genus Calotriton; species Calotriton arnoldi. The sequence goes on along the minus strand of CAWUFW010022341.1, from coordinate 32,180 downwards.
CCCTCTCAAAATTTCCCGAAAAATGTCGCTAACACCACATCGCACTATTAGCAATGATGGGCCGGACCCGTGAAGCGATAAAAAAAGTCGCGCTAAGGCCCCTTAGCTGCCGGAACCTAAGACCAGAAATAAGCTGGTCTAAAATGGTGATAAAGGGAGGCATATGAGGGAGACTAGCTCAGAGCCCCATCTGAAGACCCACTGACGCCATGGAGGTACTAATCATTCAGATTGGAGCCCCACGAAGGCAACAACCACCACCGCCACTGCCAGCTCCCCCAGGACCACCACCGAGGCAGCGCCAAAGAAGACAGCGGGCCCTGCGCAGACGCCTCAGCCTTGCAGACCTAACGCCAGAGGATGTCATTGCCCACTACAGGCTCAAAAGGACATCCATCCAACACATCCTGAACCTGATAGCCCACAGGCTGACGGCACCAACACAGCGGAGAACCAATATCCCTCCACAGACAAAGCTGCTGGCTGTGCTGCACATGTTGGCCTCTGGGACCTTCCAACCAACAACGGCCAGAGTCGGCGGAGTTTCACAGGCAGCCTTTTCAATCTTCCTCCCGACTGTCTTGGATGGCATACTCAGCCTGATACCCCAGCACCTTCACTACCCCAACACTGTGCAGGAACAGATTGAGACCGAGCAAGGCTTTCACGCCATAGCCAGATTCCCGCAGGTGTTGGGGGCAATTGACTGCACACATGTCCTATTTGTGCCCCCTGCGGACAGTGCACACATATACCCAACAAAAAGCACACCCATTCCATGAATGTGCAGGCAATAGTGGACCACTGGGGACTGTTCACCAATGTCATAGCCAAGTTTCCAGGGAGTGTGCATGAATCCTACATCTTCCGACAGTCCATCATAAACCAACGCTTCCAGGATGGCACATACGGAAATGCAGTTCTTGTTGGTAAGTACCAACTTTACACACCACACGCCTCAACTCCACAGACATGCAACTCACAATTGTGAGAATCCACATGTCACAATCTCACATACAACATGGCAATCAACATGCCCACTTACCAGATCCAACAACACAAGGAACTGTGGGAACTGTGGCTAGCTATGTAGACAAACCATCCCCAAAGACTTAGCCCCTCCTCCACTCATTAGCAAATGTGGGGAGAGGTGGGAACCATGTATGTGCGACGGAGGGACTCGATCCATAAGGAAAGTACGTACACAAGGCCCAGTGTGTTGGTGTTGTGCTGGACAGTTGGGACTAAGCTGAGCGCAGACGTGCCCATGTGGGTATATAGTGCATTTCCGTAGACCAGCCTGATGGCAATGACTGTGTGGGTGACTGTCTTACCTGACAATGGGGGGATCCATTGGAAGGTTGAATGGAGGATGCAGAGGCAGGTGAAGCAGCTGCAGGCCACTGAGTCGACCTGTGGTTCATGGAGAGGGAGGAGTCAAATACGGTGCCTAGGTTCCTAGAGTTGGGGGGGGGCTGCCGAAGGCGTTGGCCCGCCAGGTGATGCCACATGCTGATTGCTTTGTTACGAGGATGAGGAATCATGTCTCGTCTGCTGATAGCACGCCCCAGCTGTCGATCATCCATGTTGCAACTCACAGCAATCCTTCCTGGAAGCCCAGTTTGGTGTGTGGGCGTATTGTTGATGGAGAATATGAGCTTTGTGTCCTTGCAGGTGGCGATGTTAATGGTATCCTCAATCTTGCACCAGTTCCTCTCCATGTGTCAGCAGATGCATCTGCCAACTTTGAGGTTGTTGGTGACCGAGGTGGCATTTATTGCCCGCTGTATGTTGCAGTTGCATAGTGGGACAAGTGTGTATGCCGAGTTGGAGATACATGTCTGTAAAATGCGGTCTAGCACCATTGGTGACGACTGCAGCGTTGTGGGTGTTGCTGTTGATGGTGGTGTGTAGCATCTCCTCGGTGACTGAGCTCCACTAACTGTGTGTGGGTCCGCATGTGGTCTACGGTGGCTTGGGGTTCACCGACAAGGAAGTGCATGCACTTGTGGTCACTACATGTGCGTTTAGTGGGGTTGATGAACTGGACCAAGTCTACACATGCAAAGGAGGTGTCAAAGGTGTGCCCTGCCTAGTGGCTCAGTGTGGTGAAGATTTGGGACAGTCTGAAGTCAGCAAACATTTCCCAGAGTGAAATGGATTTTGAGTAGTCCTGGTATGTGATTTGAAGGCTACGCACACGAATGAGTACGTAGTCCAGGGAGTGGACGGAGTGGCGTCTGATGATGTTGATGGTGTGGGTGAAGCGTTCCTGCCCTCAATGGGGGGCTGCTGAGTGTTGCTTTGTGGCAGCTCTGGACATGAAACAGCATGTGTTGTGCAGTGGGGCAGGTCTGGCGGCAGCGGCAGCAGCAGAACTGAACGTGATCCATGTCTGGTGTGGCCTATTGCCATTTAAACATTCTCATGGCATTGACTGCGAGGAGCGCAGATGAGTGCCATCGCTAGACGGTAGGAGAGCCAGGGTGCCTATTGGTGTGTGGGTTAGGCCTGCGGACATGCGCAGATGGCCTTAACATTGCTGCGCAGTAGGAGTGCCAGTGATGCAACAGCGCAGCGCATACAATCAAATAGGCTCGGGGGAGGGAGGATCAACTGTGAGGCAACGTAATTAGCATTGATGCTGGTAATCAGTCTGAAGCGACACATGGCTAACATGAAATCGAATATAGCACAAATCACACACCACAAAACTATCAACACTAACAACACAGCCTGCACAACCAATAATGGACACATCTCTCCATCACATGTCACAGGTGATCAAGGATATGCACTCTGGCCGTGGATGATGACACCGCTCCGAAACCCCATCACCCAGGCCTAGAGGCAGTATAATGCGGCCCCCAGATGCACCCGGTCCATTGTGGAGCGCACATTTGGCGTGCTAAAGTCACGTTTCAGTTGCCTGGACATCACAGGAGGCAGACTGAGGTACAGCCCCAAAATTGTCAACAAAATCATCCTGGCATGTTGTGTATTGCACAATATATGTGTGCGCACCAATACTCCATGGATCCAAGTGCCTGCTGCACCGGACGATGACCAGGATGATGATGAAGATGAGGCAGGTGGAGCACACCCCACAGTAAATGCAGCAGGAACTGCCCGAAGGACCCGAATAATAAACAACTTCTTCAACTGAGCACGTCACATTGTGACAATGCCCATCAAATGTATCTCAGTGCAAAATGACCCCAATCACGGTTTGTGCCAATAAAAAACACAACACACATACCCTGTCTGCATGTAACTCTTCTGCATAAGTACATCACTCTGAAAAGTGTACGTTGCACAATAAGTGCAAAGAAAATCACAATACACAATTTATGGTGGGAATCTCTCCTCAGTACAGAAATGCTTCTCAGTGTGTCAAATGTGTAAAAGTAGAGTTTTCATGGTGTAAATTGTGCCACCAAAATCTAATATTTTGCGTGTCCTTTTGTGTAGTTCATTAAATATAGGTTGTCCTCAGTGAAAAAACTCTTAATTGTAGGGTGTTGTTTGGGGTCAATAATTTATTTGAGTGTGTACGTTGTGTAAAATAATGAAATTTAGGGTGTGAAATGGGGCGAAAGATGAAAAATGGGTGTGCAATGGGGTAAAAGATGAAAAATGGGTGTGCAATGGGGTAAAAGGGGAAAAATGGGCGTGCAATGGGGTAAAATATGAAAAATGGGCGTGCAATGGGGTAAAAGATGAAAAATGGGGGTGCAATGGGGCAAAAGATGAAAAATGGGCGTGGAATGGGGTAAAAGATGTAAATTGGGCGTGCAATGGGGCAAAATATGAAAAATGGGCGTGCAATGGGGTAAAAAATGAAAAATGGGCGTGCAATGGGGTAAAAGATGATTTTCAGTGTGTCATATGCAATTAGCCTGGAACCTACCTCCACCTCCAGATCAAGAACCTCTACGACAAGTATGTGGACCACACACTGGAAGCAGCGGCCGGCCCACCCGCACCCCTGAGACACCAACCAGCCCACCATCTCCAAATGGACACCAGGCATGGATGAAGACACCGCCTCCACCATGAAAGGCATCCACTCGGGGGTCCACACATACCCCTGGCCCCCTCACATCTACCACAGAGCTGCATCTGCCATCGCACACGAACCACTACGCAACATCAACTCCACCTTCAACACATGCACCTTCACAGACAACTGGAAGCGCGCCGAAGTCATGCCCCTGCTCAAGAAGCACACAGTTAACCCCACCGACCACAATAACTATCGGCCCATCTCGCTCCTCACCTTCACAGCCAGACTCGCTGAGAATAACAGTCAACAGGGAACTGACAAGATTCATCAAAGAGAACGCCATCCTCGGCCCATCACAATCCGGATTCTGAAGCAACTCCAGCCCTGAGACCGCCCAACTTGCCGCCACAGACGACATCAACACCCTCCTGGACCAAGGACACTACGCAGACCACATCCTACTCGACCTTTCAGCAGCCTTCACCAACGTCTCCCACCGCACACTAGTCACCAGACTGCACGATGCAGGTAACCAAGGTACAGCCCTGGACTGGATCCGATTATTCCTCACCATAAGAAGGCAAAGGATCAGACTGCCACACTTCATCTCCGATCCCACGACAATTACCTGCAGAGTCCCACAGGGGTCATCACTGAGCCCGAGCCTCTTCAAAATCTACATAGCCCCCCTCGCAGCAATCGTCCAACAACACAGCCTCAACATCCTATTCTACACTGACAACACCGAGCTCATCCTCTACCCCACCACTGCCTAAAACAACTTCCAGAAAGGAATGCAACACGTCACAGTCTGGACGACCAACAGCTGCCTGAAGCTCAACCCCGAGAAGACAGAAGACTTCGTCCTTGTAAACACCCCTTCAGCATGGGTCAACACCTGGTGGCTGACGGCCCACAGAACACCACCTCCCCCCGCAGACTACGTTAAAAACCTCCGCATCTTACCCGACTCATCACTCAACATGAACCAACAGGTCAACGTCGTCAGCTACAGCTGCTTCAACACACTCCGCTTCCTCTGCAAGTCCTTCAAATGGATCCCCCCTGAGTCAAGGAAGATAGTCACCCACGCACTCATCACCAACAGACTGTACTACGGAAATGCACTCTATGCCGGCATCAACAAATCCATACTCTGCAAACTCAAGACAATACAGAACACCGCCGCCAGACTCGTCCCCGTCATCCGCTGGCACAAACACATCAGCCAACACCTACGATGACTCCACCGGCTCACAGTGGAGAAAATAGTCAGCTTCAACAGTCTCATCTCACGCCTACAAATGCCTACACAACAACGGACACAAATACCACAATGACAGAATCAACTTCAACGTACCCAAAAGAAAGCTCCAAATTACTAAACTCTCACTGGCCGAAACCCCTCGCATCCACTGAGCCAGAGCAGGCGGAAGATCCTTCTCTCACATTGCAGCCAAGACCTGGACCGAGCTACCGGCAGACATCAGACACGCCCCCTCCCTGAACACCTTCATTAAGCCCCTCAAGAGCTGGCTCTTTGGCTAACAGATCTACTCCCACCCAGCGCCTTGTGACCCCCAAGGGTGAGTAATGCAAAAAGAACAATTGATGGACAGAATGCAGAACATTGTCATACATTCACCCCAGTACAGAGATCCGGGCCTAAATCCATCGTTTTTTTGCTCACCATGCCATTCCAGTTTGGACCCAGCCATATGCAAATCAGTCTTGACCCTGCACCCAATGGGAACAGTCCAGCCCGAACTGCCAGGCCAGTTCCTCCCTGGACTGGAAACAAGCATCCTAGGACCAGTTTCGGGCTTTCAGCCCTCATCAGCCAGGATAGCTTGACTCCAGTGGCATGGAGAGCACGGGACCCACGTCTGGGCATACCCGTCCCACTCGGGGTGACAAATGCAAAAAGAACAATTGATGGACAGAATGCAGAACAATGTCATACATTCACCCCAGTACAGAGATCTGGGCCGAAATGTTTACATTGTCCAGCATTCCGTCCATCAATTGTTTCTTTTGCATATGTCGCCCTGGGGTGGTGTGGTGAGCAAAAGAATGATGGATTAAACCCAGATCCTTGTGACTGGGGGTGAATGTTTGCATTGTCCAGTATTCCGTCCATCAATTGTTTCTTTTGCATATGTCGCCCTAAGTGGGAAGGGTATGCCTTGACGTGGGTCCCGTGCTCACTACACCACTGGATTCAAGCTAGCCTGGCTGATGAAGGGTGATGCCCTGAAACCGGTCCCAGGATGCTTGTTTCCGGTCCAGGGAGGACCTGGCTTGGCAGTTCAGCCTGGACTGTTCCCATAAGGAACAGGGTCAAGACTGATTTGCATATGGCTGGGTCCAAACTGGGGTGGTGTGGTGAGCAAAAGAATGATGGATTAAACCCAGATCCTTGTGACTGGGGGTGAATGTTTGCATTGTCCAGCATTCCGTCCATCAATTGTTTCTTTTGCATATGTCTCCCTAAGTGGGAAGGGTATGCCCAGACGTGGGTCCCGTGCTCACTACACCACTGGATTCAAGCTAGCCTGGCTGATGAAGGGTGATGCCCTGAAACCGGTCCCAGGATGCTTGTTTCCGGTCCAGGGAGGACCTGGCTTGGCAGTTCGGGCTGGACTGTTCCCATAAGAAACAGGGTCAAGACTGATTTGCATATGTCTGGGTCCAAACTGGGGTGGTGTGGTGAGCAAAAGAATGATGGATTAAACCCAGATCCTTGTGACTGAGGGTGAATGTTTGCATTGTCCAGCATTCCGTCCATCAATTGTTTCTTTTGCATATGTCGCCCTAAGTGGGAAGGGTATGCCCAGACATTGGTCCCGTGCTCACTACACCACTGGATTCAAGCTAGCCTGGCTGATGAAGGGTGATGCCCTGAAACCGGTCCCAGGATGCTTGTTTCTGGTCCAGGGAGGACCTGGCTTGGCAGTTCGGGCTGGACTGTTCCCATAAGGAACAAGGTCAAGACTGATTTGCATATGGCTGGGTCCAAACAGGGGGGGTGTGGTGAGCAAAAGAATGATGGATTAAACCCAGATCCTTGTGACTGGGGGTGAATGTTTGCATTGCCCAGCATTCCATCCATCAATTGTTTCTTTTGCATATGTCGCCCTTAGTGGGAAGGGTATGCCCAGACGTGGGTCCCGTGCTCACTACACCACTGGATTCAAGCTAGCCTGGCTGATGAAGGGTGATGCCCTGAAACCGGTCCCAGGATGCTTGTTTCCGGTCCAGGGAAGACCTGGCTTGGCAGTTCGGGCTGGACTGTTCCCATAAGGAACAGGGTCAAGACTGATTTGCATATGGCTGGGTCCAAACTGGGGAGGTGTGGTGAGCAAAAGAATGATGGACTAAACCCAGATCCTTGTGACTGGGGGTGAATGTTTGCATTGTCCAGCATTCCGTCCATCAATTGTTTCTTTTGCATATGTCGCCCTAATTGGGAAGGGTATACCCAGACGTGAGTCCGGTGCTCACTACACCACTGGGTTCAAGCTAGCCTGGCTGATGAAGGGTGATGCCCTGAAACCGGTCCCAGGATGCTTGTTTCCGGTCCAGGGAGGACCTGGCTTTGCAGTTCAGGCTGGACTGTTCCCATAAGGAACAGGGTCAAGACTGATTTGCATAAGCTGGGTCCAAACTGGGGTGGTGTGGTGAGCAAAAGAATGATGGATTAAATCCAGATCCTTGTGACTGGGGGTAAATGTTTGCATTGTCCAGTATTCCGTCCATCAATTGTTTCTTTTGCCCACGGGTGAGTAGCACACTTACAATTCCCCTGATTGATTGGTTGATTTGTTGTTAGATATGCAATTATGGTGTCACCTGGGGTGAAAGTTGCAATTTACGGTGTCATGTGTTGTGAAACATTATATTTATGGTGTCATTTGAGTGCTAATCAAGCCTTTCATGTTGTTACAGGGCTCTGAACTGATTTTTGCTCTAAGACTGTACATCTGTGTATGGACTTGCTCTTAGCGTGACGATCTAGCCGCTAAAACGACAATGCAATGCTTTTTTAATCCGCCCGATGTTAAAATACATTGTGCAACACATTGTACAATACAAAATATTACTCATGAGCCTATTTGCGTGCAGATTTTCACCGCTTTGTCAAAAACGGGCCGCAAAGGGACAGGAAGTGATGTCTGCATGCTTCCTGGCTACTGGAGTAGTGTTCTGCACTTTCAATTTCTCTTTTGAGCACATTGCTGGTGATTGTGGAGAGTGTTGGAGGTGTTTGGTGGTGTGTGCTGCAGTTTTGAAATTTGGAGAGTGTTTCTGTGTCCTGTGTCCTATTGATAGTGCCTGTGAAGTGTTGTGTACTGATTCATTGTGTTTTGCTGTCTCTTGTCCTCAATCTTGTCGGGTGTCTGTCCAATCGGACATCTCCAGATTGTCATACACCAACAACCTCTGTGAAACTGCCTTGTGCAATCTGCAGCGATGCAATCGTACAAAGAGCATGTATAACATCATGATGCATGTAGTAATGGTGCCTTGTGGATGTCTCACACTACTATTATGTGCATGTTAGCTAGCATTACAGTCTTGTTTGTCCCTACTCAGCATTCACAGGTCTGGTGTGAATGGCAGTCAAAGTGGACCCAATCATGTAGCCAACATGAAACGCAACACTACAGTTACGTAGCATTTTCTGTCATGGTGATGATTGGTATGAGGAATACGACACATATGATTTGACGTCTGATACCAACACATGTTTATTTACTTGTCTCACAGATGGTCGGCCACCAATCACACAGGGGGACATCGACAGCTTCGAGGACCCACACACCACTGGTGAGTTTGGACATCATATATTGGCATGGTACGGTGGCATGGATGTCTGGGTCAAATGATCAAAGTTGTAGTATGCAGTATGGGTGTGTATCACATGTCCCTTGCCTACAGTGTGATGATGTATTGTGGAAGTCAGAAGTGTGCACAAATCGGTAAGTGAATTTTGAGCAATGCATTGGTCTCACAGTTGTAACTTGGCCCATCCCCAGTCAGTGATACACATTGAAAGTAAGGTGCATATCATCGAGACCCTATCGCCAACATAATGTCACTTTCATTGAAGTTGTGTTGTCAATAGGGGCCTAGCATCATGAGCGAAGCAGCGTTAATCCACTTCACGTATATTAACGCTTCCTTGTTAATGAGGCACCCTTTCACGCTGTGTTTAGCGTGAAAGGGGCGTGCAGTGGGTGTTGCGGTTGGCGTTTCACAGCAACACCCATTGTATTTGACGCTGCCCCTTATGTACAAGTGCGGCATTGATAGAGGCAGCACACAATTTAACACCAGTGACATCCTGGTTGTAATCTGGCTAAATGAGGTTGAATGCTTTTTTCAAATCATTTTCGCTTTTTACATGTGAGCTGCCTTGTGCAGCACACATGGGAAAAGAAAAATGACATGGTTTGTACATGTACAGGAAGGTGGCCCTTCCAGTATATACAGAAACATTTTTTAATATTCCCTATTGTATCTTTCCTGTGTGCTGCACGAAGCAGCACACGTGAAAGTTACATCATGGTATTCTAGGATTGATTATGTGCATGAAGGGGTACCTTCCTGTACAGAAACAAACCTCCCCTGCAAACACACACCCTTGCACTCTGGTGCAAGGGTGCCTGCGTAGGCGCTAAGTTGTGAGACTTAGCGCCATCGGAAGGGGAAACGCAAGTCTGCACCACATCCTTGAAAATAGGGTGCAGATTTGCGTTTGCAAAGTGGCGGAGGGAGGCATTAATCCGAGGAGGCTAACGCCTGTCTCCGCCACTTCCTTGTCAATATGCCCCTAGGTCAATGGGTTCTGTCACCACAGCACATGCCTGTGGATTGCAGAGCACACTGACAGGATAGGAGACATGTAAGTGGGGTTGCTGATGACTATCAGATGACAGGGAATGCATGTACACCTTGCCTGAGATGACTGTGCAAGTGTGCCCGATGATGCACAAGGAGGCAGTGCTTTTCAGTCCGTAAGTGGGCAGACACAGTTCGGCACCGTGAATTTGTAGGTATGCTGCATGCCATCTTCAAAGTAGTGGCAGTGTGTATCTTTGAGCCAAGCATATCAATGGCACGTTCCCCAAACACACAGCAAAGGTGGCCCGATGAATCTCATTGGCATGTTTGGCCACTGCAATGGTGTTGACAAGCTGTCTCCTTGAGGCCATTCCCTGATTGACTCTGATCAGTTGTGGGAACTCCTCTGTCCCAATTGGTGTCATTACTGTGCACACATTTACCATGCATGCTTTAGCTCTGCCTTCAATGCTGTGCCATTTATTTTACAATGCAGGGCTCTCCAACGCTATCTGTGAGAAAGCATTACCCCTAACAACACTATGAGCATCATGACTCCAGGGTGCCGTTACAATGGGGAATGCATTGTGACTGTTTGTGTTGTTAAGACCTGCGTATTTTGATTCACAACGGAGTGAGCTCAGTGGATACAAGACATGCATGAGTGAGTGTGAATTTAGAGGAAACAATTCTCCCCCCTCCCTGCGGCAACACTTCACATATTGTGTAGTAGTGTTCGAGAGCGCGACAGCGCATCATGTATAAGTCAGCGTTCAGCCACACAACGGGTTTCCATGTGTGCTGCATGATGCAGCATAGTTGAGAGTGTGAGTAGGGCTGTCCCAGGATTGTTCCAGGGCAGGTAGGGTAACCTTCCTAAACATTGACAAGCCCCCCGTCACACAGACACCCTTGCACTCTGGTGCAAGAGTGCCTGTGTTGGCGCTGACTTGATGAACTGCACACAGTTGCTGGGGGACACACAGGCATGCACATGGGCATTGTACATATCATGCAGCACTGTGTCACTGGAGAGGATGAGGGTGGTGCTACACAGGGAGGGCTAATGCCTCCCTCCTCCGATTGCTTGTACATGTCACCCTCAGTCCGGGTATGTAATGGCACCATCGTTTGACACTGTCAGTCTCATTTGGTTGTGACAGTACATGTACCATGCCATGCACAGTCATGCCCAGTCTCCCCAGCATGTAGTCACTGTACAATGCTTCAACATTTCGTTGTCCAGGTCACTCTCCGACTTCACATAGTTACGCTGGAGTGAGGCTCCCATGTTTAAGTGATCTTGTATTACAGATGTGAATGGAGTACATTGACATAGTCTAAAGGACTCAAAATTTCCATTGTTGATATTTTACAGACAACATGACGCCAGTCGAACAACATGCCTTCCAGGTGAGGAAGGACTGCTTCAAGCATGTAAAGAAGGTGGCAAAAGGGTACCGCAACTTGGCCAAGAGGCACCAGGAGCAACGGAAGGAAGGTACATGGAAGTCGGTGCCCGAGCTTGCTACAACTGGCACGCAGCCCATCCCAGGCCCCTCTGGTGTCAGTGGTGGGTCCCAGCCTGGACAGGTGTCACATCCCCCTACGGCCACACCCTCCCAAGGGACAGTCCTACCTGCACCTGGCAATCAGGTGGTGCCATATACAGTGGCGGACAGGAGGATCCTGCATGATAACAATGTGTTCCTGGCAGAGATCAGGCGAGAAATGGCTGATCTGAACAGACATGTCACGGACATGAAAAAACACTTTGGACTGCCATGATGCCTGGACATGTTGGACCCCATCCCCCTCTTCTCCCTTCCCCCAATGTTTTAAATCTGTTATTAGGTAGTGTTAGGTTAGTTCATTTAATTGTTAGGTAGTGTAGTTTTAGCATAGGTATTAGTTAGTGTTAGCTTTAAAGGTAGATTTTAGATATTTATTATTATGCCGTATTTGGGGATAAGTTTCCTTTTCTTTTGGGTGGGGGTTGATGTATTTGTTGTAAAAAATAAAATACAAAAAATACAAAAAAATATATCTTTGTGTAGGTTACATGTGTAGTTAGTTTATGTATAGCTTAGATGTCTTTGTCCTGTCTCGTGGTGTGCCTTAAGGGTGGGAGGGGGGTTGATGTCTAGGATATGTTGTTGCGTGTTTAGGATTAGTTAGGGTAGATAGTTTAGGTAAGTAAGAATTTTCTAGTTAGTTTAGATTTTAGTAGTAGTTCTAGTGATCAGTGTTAGTTTAGGTTAGTTCAATTTTTTTACTGTTCTAATAAATGTTTACAACTTAGGATTTCTGCTTGCATTTATGTCAGGGATGATTTTGGGGAGTGTGGCTTATTCCCTTGTATGCAACTCATAACATCACTGGACAATCCATTGGAATCTGTAAGTCTGGTCATGACATGTTTGTTCACCGGATGTATTGTGTCAGGATACCTTAGATGTGAGCACAGTGAACTTGCATGGATGACAGGGTGGCTAGTTGGATTTACGGTCTAGTCTAGGGACAGTCGTTTGTGACGTTCTATATCTTCAGTGTGACTCACGGAGTTGGACAGCACATTGTTTCCCATTTACAACACAACCTAGGGAGATGGCATGGAGAGGAAATACAGTTAGCTACTGTTATCCATCATGGAGATGGATGTATGCGCCGGGTACCACAGATTCCGTCACACACCTGCATATCAGATGCTCCTGGCGCTGAGTACATCTACATTGCACAGACCTTGCCACACTTGCTGCGCAGTGCCAGTGTGTTAGCTTCCTTTGCAAGATATGTTCCTGGGCATGGACGCTCAATCTCCGGCCCATGCATGATTTAGTAAATTTCTGTGTCCATTGTGAACAGCACATGAAACAACAGTGTTCCTGATTCACAAAAGTCATCTGAGAGTAAGTAATGACTTTACATTTTACGGTACTCACAAATGGAATTTAGGAGTAGTGCAGTTAGGTATACTGACTTGACTTCTCCTAAATGCCTTTCGTGACTCACTTAACTTGTCAAGTTATGATTTTGTCCCAGCTAACATTTTGGTGCAGGCACACTGTTCTGCTGCACACAAGGGGGTAAATGTTGCATTGCTCCCTGTGGTTACAGTGTCATGGACACTTGTCCCAGCTGTTACTTCTGCCATTGGCTCATAGTGATGCCACCCTTGAAATGTTGGCCGTACTTCTGACTATATGCTGAGTGCAGTGCACCACACATCCCTAGACACATTGCCCGATACGCTCACAGTGGTCACAGCATGAGAGGGGTCAAATGTTTGATTGCATAGTTTGTCGACAGGGAGGGGCTGACTGATGCCTTGCACTTTGGGGTGAGTCCCTATTTGCATCTCTACTTCACTGACGCAGACATTGTGGTTCCATATGTGTACGGTGGACATGTGCCCTTCCGTGTCTTCATCAGTGTGAATATGGTGTGCAACATCTTGGGATGTGACATGCAATGTGCACCATCACAACAGGCTTTGTCCACCCCGTAGTGTGTGAGTAGATATGCCAAGAGATATTTGTTTGCAATTGTTAAGGAGGACACTACTTGTGGCCTGCAACAGACTTGGACACTTTAGGACACATGCCTTTTCCTTAATGGACGTGGGGCTAGGTTGGTATATTGCTAGTTGTTGTTTTTGAGCAATGAGTGCACAGCTAGTTCACACATACCCGGCCATCTCACTGCCTATCTGTGTCAGGTAAAACAGGTACATTGCTCGTATTTCCCTTGGTGTACCTTCTGGTGAATTCAGTGTCCAAACACTTGTTACAGACTTCTGTACTCGATTGGTCATAGACGACACACATCTGGGTGAGTTAAATATTTTTATTTACATTCAGAGGATGAAGACTGGACCAGTGCTTGGCCATACATGCCCACATTGCATTGATGCCCGTTAGAGGGCCAGACAGAGTCCTTTGGTGGTAACAGGTCCAAGGGAAGAGGCAGAGTTCAGTCCGCAGGCTGATTGCAGTGTCATTGGTAAGAAAAAAGTGATATGGCAGTCCATGTGGGGGTCCAAGGTGATTGTCGGGGGACAGTGGAAGACAGTGCAAGATGATTTTCCGTGGCATGATACTAAGCCCGGCACCAAGGAGAAAACTGGCCTTTTGGCGTCGATGGATGCTACCGCTTTCTCCTTCGCACAAATGTACTATCATCCTCCTCTTCGTCCTCTGGTCTGTCATGTGCCTCACATGTGGGTGGTGGTATAGTGGGTGCAGCACTGTGAGGCACTGACACATCAGGTGGCGGAGCTGAGGATGTGGAAGCAGCAGCAGCATTCATCGGCGCCAGACCTTGTGGCAGCAATGTAGTGATGAGCAGGTGCATCGCGCTGGTGTTCGGCCCTGGCAGCCGTATCTTGTGCCTGCATCCGCTCCATGCTCTCCATTATCCTACAGATGTTGCCCAAATCCTGGCTGACATTGCTGTAGCCACTCTGACCACACAGTTGTTGTTGTCTCAGAATCATGACTCCAGCAATGTCAGCCATGGACCGTTGGAGAGCATCGAGCGGGCTGTGGGTGTCCGTGATCTTCTGTATGTGGTCCCGGATGGGACTCAGACACCCACGTATGGCCTCAAGTTTGTCCGCCAGCCTCTCAAACCCCAACCGGCCAGATGTGGGTCCTCGAGGTCCTGGGAGCCAGCTGTGGTGGGAGGTGCTTGCTGCTGGTTGGTTTGTGCAGGGGGTGGGGTTGCCGCAATGCTGCTAGGTTGCCCTGCTCCTGGAGGTGGGGTGCTGAAGGAATCTAGCAGTTTTTGGAGTTCGTCCTGATTAATGGTGGGGTAATCCTCCTCGTCATCAGTGAAGGTTGGGCCAGTCTGCTGTCCAGGAGGTGATGTCTCTCCCTCTGCAATGTGATAGGGGAGATACAGTTAAACAGTGTTTTTCATGTATGATCATGCATTGGATGAGTTTACAAGCAGACTGCAGGACAGTGTACATTCAGACTGTTTTTGAGGAGATGCCTATTTGTTGCGGGATAGGGATAATTTTGAGGACATCACGGATGTGATGTTGTTGTACATTGTCATCTCACAGTTTCCAGCTATGACAAATGTGATTGTAGAATTTCTACACACAAGTGTCACCAGTTGTGTCCTCTGTTCATTTGTGTGAGCAATGCAGTTTGTACCACATAGTAGTCAATGTTGATGAGCTCAGATTTTTATGTGTGTGCACTGTATTGTGTGATGGTGGCACCTGCAGCTTTGGTTTAGCTGCCCGTTATACCTTTCAGGCAGTGAGCCTTTCACTTCTGTGCAGTTACAATGCTGAGATGATGCGAACTAGGTGGAATATGGGTCTTGGTCAGAGTTGGGGGACTTGTGCATTGTTTGAAATCAAATGTCTTGTTTACGTCAGGGGTTGTATGTACACGAGGATGTGTCAGAGTGTGACCTGCTTGTTTAAGGATGTTGTCCACACTCAGCCACCTCAGTGAGGTGGCCTGCACCATGTTAATATGTTGGGCCTGCAGGCATGCTATTCATCATGCACTGTCACTTGCCTTATCAATGTGACTCACGGACACGCAGCATTGTAGGGTACTGCACATGTGCATGTGTTTTGGGCAAGATTAGTTTTGTGTGAGGAGGGCCCCCTTTAGGCACATTAGCAATGAGAGCCTACTTGCTGTTTCAACATGTGCTGCAATATGTAGTACACATGGACATCCAGGTAGCTTTGTCTATTGTGATTTGTCTTGTGTGCATGTCGTCCTTTATGTTTTATCTTGCATGCATGCTTACTGCCCTCCGGTTGGCTTACCCGTTGTGAGTATGGTGCAGTGTGAGTTTCTATTGTTGTTGCTGTCTGAACAGACAATGTCAACACCCATTACCCTCAAGGTTGACCCCACGTGTGGTGTGTAAGTGGTCAGTTTTCAGATGTATGTGCATTTCATGATGCCTATTTAAGGTGCTCAGGCCTTGTCACCGCCACCCTCACAAGAGATGCAAATGGCCGGCTGATGTGTGTTTGTGTATGTGCCGCGCAGCTGCTGACATGGATGATACATGCTGTCCTGGTTCTGGTATTCAATGCCTGGCTTAGCGTGTGGGTGATAACTACCTGACTGCATATTTGTTCACTGACACAGTTGACTTACCAAACAGTTACGTTTAATTGCACATGATGGTGTGATGGGCAACTCATGTCAGGACTGATGTGGAATGCTGTTTTCTGTATGGCAGATGTGTACACTTGGGGGTGGAGGAGTGCAATTTGACCTAAGGGTTGAGGGTGCCATTTGGGCCTTTGTCATTAATTGTTGCAAATTTGCTACCCTTGATTGTTGTCATACTTTGGTTGTGATACTGCTTTACAGGCACATTGTGGTTCTGCGAGTATGTCACACAGACAAGACATGCAGTACATATTTGTGTGACACATTCCTGATCTGCATTGTCCACGTACTGTGGTGTTGTAGGCATATCCCCCTGCTCATTGTATTCCAACGCCCTTTGAGTGAAGTGTGCTGTTTGTGTGCATTTTTGGATGTGCAGCTTTTATCCAGAGGCCTACATGGTCAATTTGTTGTGACATTACATGTGTGTGTGGTATGCAGATTCACTAGATGCTTCCCCACTTGGTGTACACCGGACTGCATCTCATGAACAGGCACGGGGGCACATTGCCTGGAAATGCAGGTGGATGTCAGAATTTCCCCCTTGCCACATCACCACACACATACAAATCGCCTGCACAAGGACGCATCTCTCTCTGACGCCAAAATGAGGATGCTCTGTGAATGTGACTGATCATGTGCACAGGTAGGAATGCCACCCCTAATATCAGCACACCTGCAACATTGTGCACATGTGTCTGAGTTGTGTGCAGGAATGTGCATGTGCATATAGGTGGACTTTAATGTGCATACACAACCTTGCACACAACTCAGACACACATGCACAATGTTGCAGGTGTGCTGACATTGGTGGTGGCATGCCTCTTTGTGCACATGTTCAGTCACATTCACAGTGCATTCTCATTTTGGCATCAGAGAGATATCCATCCTTGTGCAGGTGATTTGTATGTTCGTGGTGATGTGGCAAGGGGGCCATTTTGCCACCCTGCCGCATCTCAAGTTAATGTGCCACTTTGCCATTTGATGTAGCACTTATTTAGTGGTCTGATATTGATCTTGGACTATGTTGGGCTTACTTTTCTGTGCACATTTCCAAGTCTGTGTGCCCGCCAATATGTGTCGTGCACTGTATTGTTTGAGTAGGGTGATATGTGTCTATGCCACCATGGACAGGGGTATCCGGGACATGATCCACAGTAATTGTGGGTATGCGCTTCAATATATTTAATTGTACATGAGTGCCATTGGGCCCATCCACCCCCGTCCCCCCAGTCCCTGGTTGTTGCTCACCCTGTTGTTGTTGTGTCTGGTCACGTTCAGCAGTATCCTGGCCCGCGACTCCAACCACTGTCTCCTCACTGATGACTCGGGACACCTGCTCCTCCAACTCATCCAGCTCCTCCTGTGGCGCTGGACTCCCACCTCCAGTCTGCTTTGCTGCTTTCAGGTTGGCTGCTAGTTTCTCCTTGGTTTTGCGCTTGGTATCATGCCAGCACTTCTTGCAGTCGTCCACTGTCCTCCTCCTCTCTCCAACGGCATTCACCTTGGACACAATGTCCTGCCATATTTCTTTTTCTCTTGCTAATGTCACTGTGGAGGTGACAAACAGTTCTTGTTGGTGTTCAGTCACCTCCCCAATCAGGACCTGGTTTTCCTGCTGACTGAACTTGGGATTCCTCTTCCTCTTGGCCTTCACATGGGTCTCTGGCTGGTCCTCCTGGGTATTTGTGGGGTTGTTTGTGGCCTCTGCACTGGTCCCTGCTTCATCCATGGCTCCTCTGGTATTTTCAATTTTTTATTTTTTTTTCTGCTTGGCGGGCCTTTTACAGTGCATTTTCGCGCTGAACGTGAGAAATGCAGGCCTAGTGCCAATTAGCGATCGGATTCTGTCGCTCATTGGCCCATCGCCACTTTTTTTACGTTAGCGTGAGATTTTTTATCGCCGTCTCGCTAAATCTATCGCCGTCCATTTCCGCTGGAAAAGGAAGCTATCGCCTGTTAGCGGCGTGTTGCTAATATGCCGCTAATACGGCGATAGATTCCGGCGATCGACGGCGATAAGTAAACTCACGCTAAACGCGGTTAGTGATAAAGAGCGCCATTTGTTGCTAATATCCCCCAATGTGGCTTGCTCCTTCGCTCTATTTTACTAAATTTCTCTGGCGTGATTTCTTAACATGAGGCACAAGAGATGCATTTTGTAAAATTGTTCGTAATTACACTTCATTTAAAAAAAATACTTTACACTTAACTGAATGAGAATTACGTGAATTTCACACACCCCTACTTCTCAGCTCACTGAGGCTTTTCAGAAGCTTAGAAATTAAGTTAGAGTTTCTTTCGATTAGTGGGGAACCAACTGAAAATGGTGGAGCTACATCATCCCTCCACTATTTATATCATTCAGAGGACCCAGCCTACTGTCTGTCACACCCCTGTAACGAACACTGGGTGGGTTTTCAAATGCAACATTTCTCTTCCTCTGAACTAAGCTCTTTCCGCTCAGATCTTGTTTCTTCCCTCTCAAACTTCAAAGAAACCTCTTGAAGTGATTGAGATACAGGCGTCTGACTCCCATCCTCCTTCTGACCATTGTAAGTCCATACTCAGGACTATTGACAGGGAAGTGCTCCTAACAGTTATTAAGGTCCCTAAGCACCAGTTTCTTCTACAAAGTGAAGCCTAATCTCCCTGGAGTAGACCTATTATTTTCACAACTGTTTGAAAAGCCAGCTGGCGCAGTAGAGCAGTTATTTTTTCAGCAAAACAGATCAAAGCATGAATCTTTTTATGGCTGGCTCCGAAACATATATTTACTTATTACTTACGTCAAGGAACACATATATGTCCAAACAAACCTCACTTCTGAGTCTGAATAACTGAATGTCACATTTTTATCTGTATTATAGTCAGACACATTACAAATAATGACAGTGAAATGCTTTTTACATGTAAACTATATAAAATGGGATGGTGCAATCCCTTTTGCTATCCAATAAAAAACATAAAATGTAGTCTGGGCCTCGTCTGTGTCATCGAGCCGGACAAATATCTTCTTTGCTCCTCCACAGGGGCGGCCCATGCAGGTAAGAGCTGTGGGGCAGTGAGTGGGACTGTGTGGGGGGGGAGTCAAAAGGATGACGATGAGGGAAAATAAAAGAAAAAGAAAGAAATTCACTTACCTTGCGCTTGCAAGGTAAGTGGTTTTCTTTTTTCTTTTAATTACCCTTGTCGTTGTCTGTCAACTCCCCTCCACCCCGCCCCAGTGCTCTTACCTGCACGGGTCGCTCCTGCTCCTCCCGCAATCAAGCTATATTTGGCTGATGAGCCCTTATTAGGGTGACTCTGGTCCTGGGTTGCTTGTATTCCATTTCAGAGATTACCTGGCTTGACAGTTCTGGCTGGACTGTTCCTTTGAAGGGCAGGGTCAAGGCTGATTTGCATATGGCTTGGTCCATACTGAGATGGCATGGAGGGTGAAAAACGATGGATTGGAATGTGGCCCAAACGGTTACCAGTGGCAGCGGTTAATTCAAGAATTCTATCCATCACCTTGTTGTTGTTCTCGTGCACATGATTGCCAACAACCAGCATAGGGCCTTTTGCCCCAATTTCACAGCAATAGGCCTCTCTTTTAAAAGATGACCACTGGAGATACTAGATAAATACTATTTTACTCATTGGCTTACTTTGGCTTTCAGTGTGAGACTGCGTTATAGGGTCCCTAAAAATGCTGGGGTTTTCACATTGTTATGTTACTAATAGTCATTGGGTGGTCCTTCAACATATGTTTTTTTGGTGCTAATCCATAACAGATAGCAGGTATAGCTGAAGAGAGTAATTTAGGATAAGATGCTTATTTAAAGCTGTGGCAGTCTTTCCTCAAAGCTGTGACTGCCTGCTTTGTTCATTTGGGATCTAGGGACAGTTAGGCATTTTGAATGAGCTGATCTTAGGTTTTAAACTTCTTAACCAAGAAGAGAGGAGCAGAGTTGTATATACTCCTAAAAGTGAGGCATCAAGCTTTCAACTGAATACACTAATTTATGGTGAGCCAATGAAGCTTTTGTAAAAGTGGAGTGGCATTGGTATGCCTTGGGAGTTGAGATATTAATCTTGCGGCTTCATTCTGAATGGTTTGAAGCCTTTGTGGTTGTAAGTAAAAAATGTAAGTCCGTTTTTATATAGCGCAGCTACTCACCCTTACGGGTCTCAAGGCGCTGGGGGCCGTAGTGGAAATTAAGTGAGCTATTGCCCAGAGTCACACGGTGCTGAGCTGAGTTGCCGCAGCCGGGGATCGAACCATGAACCCTGTGCTCCGAAGTCAGCTGCCCTGGCCGCTGCACCACACCTACATAGTGTTACCTGGTTCACTCCAAGGTAACACTATGTATAGATCGCATCAGCATAATACAGCCTTGAAATGACAGCTGACATTATAATCACTTAACATGCTTCTACTTTCCCTACTGTTATACTCACTGGAGTGGGAATAGTAATTTTTACCCCTCCGCTATCCAACACTTTCCCTACTGTTGCACTGACTGGAGTGGGAAAAGTAATGTTTACCCATCCGCTATCCAACACTTTCCCTACTGTTGCACTCATTGGAGTGGGAATAGTAATTTTTACCCCTCTGCTATCCAACACTTTCCCTACTGTTGCACTCATTGGAGTGGGAATAGTAATTTTTACCCCTCCACTATCCAACACTTTCCCTACTGTTGCACGCACTGGAGTGGGAATATTAATTTTTACCTCTCCGCTATCCAACACTTTCCCTACTGTTGCATGCACTGGAGTGGGAATAGTAATTTTTACCCCTCTGCTATCCAACACTTTCCCTACTGTTGCACTCACTGGAGTGGGAATAGTAATTTTTACTCCTCCGCTATCCAACACTTTCCCTACTGTTGCACTCACTGGAGAGGGAATAGTAATTTTTACCCCTCAGCTATTCAGCACTTTCCCTTTTGTTGCACTGACTGGAGAGGTAATAGTAAATTTTATCTCTCCGCTATCCAACACTTTCCCTACTGTTGCACTGACTGGAGTGGGAATAGTAAAGTTTATCCCTCTGCTATCCTACACTTTCCCTACTGTTGCATTGCCTGGAGTGGGAAATTTAAGTTTAAATATTTTTAAATAATTTTAATGTTTTAATTAATAATAGAATGTTTTTTTAACATAAATGTTATGTTATTGGTATATGTGTATATATTTATTTGTTACATTTTTATATATTTTTAAAATTATAAAATATATTTAAATTAATAGTTTATTAATTGTTTTACAGTAAATATATATAATAATTATTATATATGTGTTTAACTTTTTTAAGTTAAGTTTATTTGTTATTTTTGTTAAAATGTATATTAAGGGGGGCGGAGTCAGGCCACCGACTGAAATGGCCGCTCTGTGTAGAGCTCCGGGGCTCCAGAGGGGAGAATTCTTCAATTCAGCTGTCAACAGGTGTCCTTGGAGCCAGAATGAAAGCAACATGAATGAGACAACAGCACTGTAACTTTGAGGTTATTTTTCACATGAGAAATTTCAGTTAAACCGAACTCTTCAATGAAATCCTGAAGCCCGTCTTTCCTTCAGCTGAGATTCACAAATCATTCTGTCAGGAAACAGTCAGCTGCTCAAGAGATAAGTGACTTTCCTTGCTTTTAAACACAGAGGCAACTCCAGGGGAATTTAATTACTCTTGAACTTTGGTTGAACTCTTCACACTGGCAGAGGGGAAGGGCAGATGTTTTCCTGTCAGCAGAGTGTGTGGAGGGAAAATTAGAGCACCATTTCTGTAGCTGAGAGAGTCTGTGGAAAAGACTCATTCTGTCAGGAAACAGCTTGATTCTAAAGAGTTAAGAGAAATTCCCTTTCTTGAAGTGGAAAGACTGCTGTGTGTTTTTGAATTGTTTTTGAATTGCTGTTGTATTTCTCACACAACACAGGAGAAGCATAGACTCTGCTAGTAACATGGGAATTCCTGTCAGCAGAGTGTGTAGAGGGAATTTGGCTAAAAAGTGGAAAGCTGTGTGGCTTTTCTGATACTCTGTTTTTCAGCAACCCCTGTTTGAAAACATGCAGCCATAATTTTTAGAATCCCAGAAGTCTGTGAAAAAACGACTCATTCTGTCAGGAAACAGCCTGATTCTAAAGAGTTCAGAGAAATTCCCTTTCTTGAAGTGGAAAGACTGCTGCCTGTTTTTGAATTGTTTTTGAATTGCTCAGGACACAGGAGAATAAGAACTTTCAACTCTGAGATATTTATCTCTCTCCATTTGACAGCTTAGTCTCTGCTACGTAACATGGGGATTCCTATTAGCAGAGAGTGTAGAGGGAATATGGCTAGGCAGGGGAAAGCTGTGTGGCATTTCTGATACCCTGTTTTTTAGCACCCCTGGTTTGAAAACATGAAGCCATAATTTTTTTAGAATCCCAGAAGTCTGTAGATAAAACGACTCATTCTGTCAGGAAACACAGCAGGGGAAAGCTGTGTGACATTTCTGATTGCCCGGTGACTGTTTTTCAGCAACCCCTGTTTTAAAGACATGCAGTCATAGTTTGTTAGAATCCCAGAAGTCTGTGAAAAATTACTCATTCTGTCAGGAAACACAACCTGATTCTGAAGACTTAAGTGGAATTCCCTTTCTTGAAGTGGAAAGGCTGCTGTGTGTTTTTGCATTACTCTTGTACTTTTCACAGGGCGCAGGGGAAGCATATGAGAACTTTCAAACCTAAGGTATTTCTCTTCAATTGACAGCTTAGCCTCTGCTACACATTTAAGAAGACAAGGAAAGTCCTACCAGCAAAGAGTGCAGAGCGAGCTTAGATAAACAGGGGAAAGCCGAGTGACATTTCTAATAGACTGTTTTTGAGCAACCCTTATTTGAAAACATGCAGCCATAATTTTTGAGAATCCCAGAAGTCTGTCCATATCCAAATATGTATTTGTGCTTGTAGTGCTACTACCCAACTACTTTGTGAGGCGACTGGATATCATATTTGGTTACTAGGCAGCACTTATTTCTTGTTTTCTCTAACATTGAAGTATAACAGTATGGCCAGTGGAAAACCTAATAGAAAGCCTTTGTTTACACAAGTATTAGGGAAAACTCTACCTTCGGGCACTTCTACTACTGTCCCACAAGATACTGCTTCTATGGACCTTATTTTAAAACAGATCTCTGCTGTGGGTCAACGATTGGGATCTATGGATGTCAAAATCTCAGATCTCGCGACAGAAATGAAGTCAATAAGGATGGACCTAAACTCTTTTCATACCAAAGTGGAAACTCTAGATAAACGAACCACCCTTTTGGAAGAAAGATTAGATAATGCAGAGTGTTGGGGTTCATATATCTGGCATTTAAAACAAAAAGTAATAGATTTGGAAGACAGGGCCCGAAGAAATAATGTTCGCTTTTATGGAATTCCAGAAAAAATGGAAATTAATAATGATGTGAAGAGTTTGCTACTAACCTTGATACCGCGGCTACTGAACATATCTTTTGAGCATCCCCTTGAGTTGCAGAGAGCTCACAGGATTCGGTCAAGAACTTCAACTTCAACCCTTGAATCTAGACCTAGACCAATAATTGCGTGTCTCCTACGTCATGAACAGGTCCGTCAAATACTAACAGCTGCTCGTAAACATGGTCCTTATGACTTAGAAGGCCATAAAGTATTTATTGCTGCAGACTTTTTCACTGAAACCAATGCCAAACGAAAAGCGTTCCTGCAACTTAGGCCAAGACTTTGGAAATGGGATATTAAATATGGTCTTTTAGAACCTGCTACAATGTGGATCACAATGGATGGGAAATCAAGATATTATACAGAGCCTGAAGATCTGGTACGCTTCCTGGACAGTTTAGAGGACCATCACATGGACTTAACACCGCCACCCCTGACCCAAACAACTATGAACAGTCAACTTCAATTACAGAATGATCCTCAAACCCACCGTACTGGTAGATTACACGTCCGTACATTTAAGAAACAGTCTGACAGAGATCAAGTGGTCCACTGTGTAGAAGTACTCACACAGGAAAATACCAGAGACAAATCGAGATCACCTCTGAAGTCATCCACGTCTTTTGATAAAGTATCTGATGCTAAACCTTCCATTGTTGCTTCTTCCAGCTAGATGAGTATATATGCATGCTATGTATTAATATAATTTTATTACTGTTTTACTCCAGTTATTACCTCTGTTGGATAAGATTCATTTCCTTTTCTCCTACATTGTTGTTCAATACACCATGTATATCTCATACTGTATTTGTATATACAAATCTCCTAGATGGACTTTATAACTCCATGGCTTGGTTCTTTTCATAATCTGTTTACCACATGTGGTTTTCTCCCCTGCGGAGTCTGCGTCTCGCATTGAGGTTTAGACTCACCGACGAAAGATATACATTGTTTGATCTGTAGTGTTCTTTTCCTTTCTAGCAGGTAGAACGGTGTACTTGCACCAATTGAAGTTTAGTATTAACAATATTTTGTGATCATATTTGCACATATTGGTTTCAGGTTAATTACACTTTTTTTTTTCTCTCTCTTGCTTCAGTAATTTTCCATTACCATATTCCCACATCATTTATCAACCTTCCTTTTCCTTTTTACCCTCTTTGATACATTCTCACACAATACAAACATACTTTAACATTTCCAATCAGCATCATGACAACTAGTCCTATGCACATTGTGTCCATCAATGTCAATGGCTTTACTAATTACATTAAAAGGAAGAAAATTCTTTCCTATTTAGCCTCCAAACATACAGATATTGCTCTCATTCAAGAGACACATCTATCCGGTATAGAATATGAAAAATTAAAACGAGATTGGGTAGGCCAGATTCTTTACAGCTGCAAACCTCCTTCTCACATGTCAGGAGATCCTATATCCCATACTATTACTAGAAAATGTGGTGTAGCCATTCTGATACGGAAATCAATACAATGTCAAATACTACAGTCCTGGTCAGATGAAGATGGTCAGTTTGTTTTAGCCAAGCTTAAAATCGGTAATAACATATTAGGAGTGGGGTCTATTTATGCCCCCGTTGGAAACAAAGCTCCTTTTTTCCTTCATCTAAACAGAATTATAACAGAGATGGGAATTTCCAAAATAGCTCTGGGGGTGACTGGAATCTTGCCCCGGATGTGATCTTAGACAGAACGGGCCCCCTAGACACGACACATGGCAGAGATAGAGCGATACTGGGAGACATCCGTGAAGATCATGGGTTGACTGACATTTGGCGTTTACTACATCCTTCAGATAAGGGGTTTACATATCATTCTGCAGTACATGATTCCTATTCTAGAATAGACTATTTCCTTATTTCACATTCTATCATACCACATGTACTTGATTGTGATATTTTAGAAATTGCACTTTCAGACCATGCTCCTATCAGTCTACAGCTTGATTTGGGTCTGAAACGCCCTTGTAGGAAACCATGGCGTTTAAACATATCCCGATACAAACTACCGACAGAAAAATCACAATTACAATCACATTTGAGTACTTATATGAAAGACAACAAAGGTTCAGTTTCTTCTCCACAAATTTTATGGGCAGCTGCAAAAGCCACCATTAGGGGGCAAATTATGAGAGATTCTGCCATAGCCAATAAACGTAGAACAGAACAACAGACTATTTTAGAAAATGATATCAAAACCCTGACACATGCTCATTTTACCAATCCAACCGAAGCTTCCAGATGTAGATTGGAAAAGGCTAAAATGGAGCTTAATACACTATATACTTCGAAAGCAGAATATATGTTATATAGACTTAAGGCTCGAAATTACGAACAAGGAGAAAAAGCTGGCCGTTTACTAGCGGCACGATTAAAACAGAGAGAAGCTATGACAGCTATTCCAGCTATTTATAATTCTGATGGTAAGCTAATAACTGAGACTCAGGAAATAGCTAATACATTTGCAGATTATTATGAGAAGTTCTATAGCTCAGAGGTTGATGATGATCACCACAAAGATCAGGAATTTTTTGATAAAATAACACTCCCCCGCCTCAATGAACAGGATCGGCTCATACTGGCAGGCGAAATAACAAAAGATGAAATTGCCCAAGCAATCTCTAATCTTCCATACAATAAAGCACCAGGAGAAGATGGTTTTCCTGGGGAATTTTACCGTTGGGTAAAACCAGAAGCAATAGACGCCCTTTATGAGGCCTATAAAGAAGCAGAGGAAACTGGTAGCCTCTCCTCTCTCACAAATAAAGCTATCATAACGGTCCTTCCCAAACCTGAGAAAGATCCATTATACTGCAGTAACTATCGTCCAATTTCCCTTCTGAATACAGATTCAAAGATATTAGCCACCATTCTCGCCAAAAGACTCAAACAAGTTATCGCTAAGCTCATACATAATTCTCAAGTGGGATTCATGCCAGGCAGAAATTCTCGTAACCATCTACGCACTTTGGCTCACATACTCTGGCTTTCCAAGGATGCTGGAGAAGACAGAGTAGCCTTATCCTTAGATGCCGAGAAGGCCTTTGACCGCATTGAATGGAGCTATATGTTCAGTACACTACATAGGCTGGGGTTAGGCAATGAATATATCTCTAAGGTCAAATGGTTATATGAAACACCATCCGCACAAGTGAATTGTGGGGGTTTCCTTTCAAAATCTTTTTTAGTGCAAAGAGGAACCCGCCAAGGTTGCCCTTTATCGCCCCTTTTGTTCCTTCTTGCACTTGAACCGCTGGCTGCGGCAATAAGACAGTGTTCACAAATAGCAGGCATTCCTACACCAGCAGGGATCTCAAAAATACTTCTTTATGCAGATGACATATTGCTCACACTTACTGATCTGCCTACTTCACTCCCTAGACTCATGTCTACCATTTCTCGCTTCTCAATCATTTCTGGCTACAAAGTCAATTGGAATAAGAGTGAAGCTCTACCATTGTCCAGGGGTACAACGAAAGCAGCTATTTTGGGCTATAATTTTCAATGGAAAGTGGACCGCCTGAAGTATTTAGGTATTTACATCAACACAGGTTTAGAACGTATTATTCAAGATAACTTAGATCCACTTATTGCCAAAACGAAGTCAGAGTATGAAAAATGGTCCCATCTTAACTTGTCTTTTTGGGGTAGAGTACAGGCAGTGAAAATGATTATAGTGCCCCATTTCACTTATGTTTTAGGTATGTTGCCTTTGACAGTTAAAATATCAATATTGCGAGATATTGACAAAGGTATTAAAACCTTTATTTGGGGATCCCTGAGACCTAGACTTAAAATCTCAAAATTGATTGCTCACAGGCGATATGGGGGTCTGAGTTTACCGTGTATTGAGCATTACTATACCGCCCTTCATTTATCTCAATTGGTTTATCTTTGGCCCAGACAGGATGATCCCCCACTATGGGTTCTCATTGAAAGACAAACTTTACAGGTAACTTCAGGTTTGCACATGTTTTACACTCATAAATCACCTGCTTTACAAACTCCCAACCCTATTATTCAATCTATGCTTAAGATTTGGATACATGCCCACAAACTCCTTAAGAGTAACCCAAGACTGCATGGAAAGGCCCCCATATGGCATAACGCTGATATTAGAATAGGTAAACAGACTATATCCTGGGATATATGGGAGAGCGCAGGTATTCTAACATTGGATCACTTACTCACTTTAGAAGGTGAGCTTAAAACCTTTGAAATGCTTCAGATAGAATTTCAACTCCCTCCCTCCCAAGAGGGGAAATACTTACAACTAAAACAAGCCCTATTTCGTAGACTAGGACCATTTCCTTGGATAGTTGAGGATTCCCCAGTGTTACAATACTTAAAAATTTGGGGGAAATTCAAAGGCGCAGTCTCTGGATTTTATAATCTCATAGTACATAAATTACACTCATTCCCATTGCTAGCACAACTTCATGTCAAATGGCAAGGGTTAATTACTGTAGCTTATTCCGATGAGGAATGGGAGGATGTTATTATGAACATGGATAAGGGAATCAGAGAGGCCAGAATGAAATTTACTCTTTTCAAAATTCTTCATAACTGGTACTGGTCACCACAAAAACTCAAGTCAGCAGGTTTACTACACCAATCTACCTGTTGGAGGTGCCCACAGGAGGACTGCGATATACTACACATTTTATTCCGATGCCCAATTTTGAAGGAATATTGGTCTTCCATAACTGCCTCTCTACACAGAGCTATACAAGTGTCCATTCCTTTAACGGAAAAATGAGTTCTATTACATGATGTTACTGATCTCCCAAATCTCACAAACCATACAAGACGATTGATAGCTATAGCACTCACTGTAGGAAAAATTTGTATATTAAGACATTGGAGAACACCACAATGCCCAACACATGATGAATGGCTTATTGAAATGTATAAAATAGCATCATATGAAAAACTCATTTATAGATTGCAGGACAATGTTGGAACTTTCATCCAAATTTGGAACCCCTTTCTAGCTAATAAAAATTCTATATCTGGTAATATTTCAGATTTTTCTTCTAATTAGGAACTACAATAAGGGAATCACTTCTTTTTTCATTTCCTTATTAATTCATTACCATCATTATTTATATTCATGCTGTTGATGTTATCATTAGGACTGTTGATGCTTTAGCCAGTAACACTGTTTTTTGAATTAGGACTTACCGTTCACCTATTGGAAATTGTTGAGTTAGTGGGAATATCTTCACTTGAAATATTATATTTGTATGATATTATCGCTACTATCTTCCAACTATCTATAATACATGGTTTACTACATATTGTATACTATCTATATCATCTCCTCCCTAGTCCACCTTTCCTATTCCTTCCTTTCCAGGTTTTATGAGTACCTTAGCTATTGTATCTTTTGATATCTGTATTATCTTTTTTATATTTAGAAATCTGAGAAGTTAACATTTCATAGTAATTTATTGTGTGGCCATAATTTGATTTGTTTATACTCCTTTTTTAATGTATTATTTATAAACTGATATGTACTTCTCAATAAAAATATACCACAAAAAAAAAAAATGTATATTAAATCTATTAATTTTTTTAAATTAAGTTTAATATTTAATATATGTAATATTTATTATTTTATTTTATATATATACATATACAACAATATTTTTTACATCTATATTTATATCATCGATATTTTGTTTTGATATTTTTGTACTTACCTTTATAAATATAGGATGTCGATATTTTTGAATCTATATTTATGACTAGATATTGTGGTATGGGGATGTTTTGGGTGTCGATGTTTTGTCAGTGAACCATGCATATTAGCATCTATATTAAAAAGATGAGGGTATTGGATTGTTGCACATCCTAGGTTCTAGACCTCAGGTCTGGAGAGTGTGGGTTCCTAACCCAAGGGTGCAGGGCCTTAATTCAGTGCAGAATTCATGTGTCAGGAAGTCCAGGTTAACTGAAGCCCCACACGTAGCGTAAGTGGTCCAGGCAAGTGCTTTTTTAATGGAGCACTAAGATACCACCTGTAGGTGATCCAAACCCACTGCTTAAATATTTCAATACTATACAGCTTTACTATTGTATGATGAGGTATGTGTGCTTGAGAGTGTGAGCAAGTCTATTCAACAGAAATACCAGGACTCAAGTCCAACCCTTTTCTCCTCCATGGCTATTGTGTATATTCTCATGTAAGGTGTTTGCTTGGCAGATGTTTTGAGTGTGGCGTTTAAGGGTGTTCAAAAATGGTGAACATGTGTGAAGTGGTGAACGTCCTTCGGGCACAGGTGTAAGTAAAATGAATAGCACTTTATATGACTCAGACACTCAGGGGCCGATTCCGATTCGGGCCGGAAAACATACCGACCGACTCGGTACGGGAATATAGTCCGACCGACACGTACCGGCGCTGCCCGACCTGGGTAGTACGATGAAATGCATGTGAATCACGACCCACTCGTACGGAACACAAGCCGAACGACCGACCCGGACGGAAACAAGCTATCCGTCCGGGAAACCACGCGAATAGAACCGACCGACACGCACCAGGAATGAACCCGAACGAAACGTACCCGCGAACTCCGACCCGCCCAGTACGATGTAATGCGTGGAAAACCAGACCGAGTCGAACGGAGCTCAAGCCGTACGACCGACACACATACAAAAGCCAGCCGAAGGAAGCCAATACTCGGCGACCGACGCGAACGCCGCACAATAAACCTAGCAGAAACACAGCGTGAACGACTTGGAGAAGCTCGCACGAGACAACTGCAGCGTCCTACTCGGCCAGAAGAACGTCTCCTACATGCACAAAAAATACTAAGGAAAAAATACAAAAAAAAGGGCCAAACAAGCAATGACAAAGACAATAAATACAGGGAAAAAAAACATGGAACAAGGACACACCCCCAACTCCACCTATATGAAGGCCACAAATCCCTACCATGATCCTTTGCAAATTCAACTGACCTGCCAGCACAGAAAACCATCAGACAGCAACCACAGACACACTCACAGCTCATCCATCACACAAGCCACACACCATTAGCACATCAACAAATAGCACCCTCACATACACCCAGCAAAACCTACACTCACACACCCTCACTTGCACACACACACACATCAATCACCACCACCACCCATCACCATGCCCCTAAAGAAGAATCCAAAGTTCCTAGACAGTGAATTGGAAGTCCTGGTAGATGAGATCCTCAGGGTAGAGCCACAGTTGTTTGGTACATTGGTCCAACAGACCCCCATGTCACAGAAAACCAAGATGTGGGAGAGGATCGTCGACAGGGTGAACGCACAATCACCATGTTTGCGCACAAAGGAAGACATCCAGAACAGGTGGTATGATGTGCGCAGGAGGGTCAGGGACCTACTAAAGAAGGATTACATCTTGAGTCAGCGCACCGGCAGTGGCCCTCCTGCCAAACCACTATACCTCAGGCCCTGGGAGGAGAAGGTGCGGGCCATCCTACCACCAATGAGCGTATATGGACTATCAAACATCCCAGAGCCTCGTGAGTACACAACTAATATACCCAATATTGTGTGACAATACACACACATCACTGTCAAGGGGATAGTCAAACCATGCACCCTTAGCAAATCCACAGCAACCAAAAGATAATCACCCCAAGATTTGTCTGTCAGTCAGATAAACACAATACATGCCATCTCATAGTGATATGTAACTGTGTCATGATATGTACAAACCTAACTACAAATACAGCAAGGCAGTGGCACAAATATAACCAACAAACACAGTTAGACATTTTGCCACCACTAGAACACCACTTCACAGGGAAGCTCACTGAAAGGAAGGAATTCTGTGTATGCTGGTGAAGTCAGTGTAGCCAATAGCATGATGGGAGTTGTAGTCACAGATATTGGTCACCCTCACAATTGGCCCATCAACACCACCCTAAACCATGCTCACATCACAGGGAGTGGAAAATAACTGACAAGATGGCTGACACTGGGTACTGCTGTGGGGAGCACAAGGCCCTGCTGGGAACTGTGCACCAACAAACAGCAGGACACCACTGTCAGCCATCTTGCCATTGCTGTCACACTCACACTCACACACAGTGAAGTCCACTCAAAAGGAAGGAAGTATGGGCATGCTGGGAAGGGGGGTGTAGGCAATAGCATGATGGGAGTTGTAGTCACAGATATTGGTCACCCTCACAATTGGCCCATCAACACCACTCTGAACCATGCTCACATCACAGGGAGTAGTAAACAACTGACAAGATGGCTGACACTGGGTACTGCTGTGGGGAGCACAAGCCCCTGCTGGGAACTGTGCACCAACCAACAGCAGGACATCACTGACTGACATCCTGAAAGCCAACTTGCACTCCCTGCAATGGAAGCACGTTCCATGGTGGGATATCTGGCTGGGTGGGAAGGAGGACTGACAGCTCTGACCATAGTTACAAGCAGCTTTTCTTACACACCCCCTTAACACAAACTCCACACAACTCACCTGGGAGAATGCAATGCCTCACACTCCAATTAAATATCCCACAAAGAACCACCACCCTGGGTTATGCTGTACGAAGCACAGGGACACTCTTGGGACTTGTAGCCAAACAAACGCCAGGACAACACTGTCAGCCATCCTGTCAGCACAGGCACACTACCCCACAGGGGAAGCAGAGTCAAAATGAAGGAAGTATGGGCATGCTGCTGGGTAAGC